>VYXH01000334.1:2403291-2415040 GCA_013397275.1 Burhinus bistriatus
GGGTTGATGCGCAGGAAGAAGCCGCCGTTCTTGCAGTAGAGCCGCTTAGGGTCCTTGAAGTGCCCGGGAGGGAAAGCGCCGCTGCCCCCATCGTCGGGCAGCGCCGGCAGCGTGGTGATGCTCCCCGCCGCCGCCATGCGCCGGGCCCCGGCGGCGCCCCNGACCGCCCCCGCTCCGCGCCGGGGGCCGCTCCCTCGGGCGGAGGGGGGAACGGACGGGAGCGGCGGCAGCAGGTCCCGGGCCGTCCCAGGAGCGGAGCGGGACGGGGGAAGCCCAGCCCGAACGGCGGCTCTGCTGCGCATCGGCTCCCGCCGCCGGTCATTGCGGGAAACGTGCCGCAAGAAGCGTGCCGGATTTAAGGTCGGACATCTTCTCCTCCGGCTTTATGAATAAAAATAACTGGAGAGTTATTTTGAACCAGGAGAAGTTATGTGGCCTCTCTATGGCCTTAAATTTGTTTAAATCGCAACATAATGAAACGTGTTGACCTGTTAAAATCCACGTGGCAACCATTTCACTTTGCACATTCACCAGAGACACGCGTTCTGCTCCCGTTCCACAGTAGCAAACTGATCAACTGGTATCCACAAAAGGCAACACATGAAAATTCTGGTACCGGCCTTCTAACAACACTACTAGTGTTTCTAAAATACATATTTTATAATGCGCATTGACCCATCAAATACATTTTCTTCTTGAGACTGACAACAAAACAGGATGAAGAGGTTTGTTTCCAAATCCATGGTTTGTGTCCCAGATCTCCTGTCTAGCAGCAGACCTTTGATGCCTGTACCTTGGGAAGCTCTCTGAATGCAAAAGTAGCACAAGCAGCCCCGGACAATCCCAACCGGGTCAGCTTTCACTGGTCGTTTCGTTTCACAGAGCCAACACGCAGCAACCCGCACAAAGAAATAAATGCCAAAAGCAAGACAGACTGTCCGGCATACACAATCTGTAATATTCTTTTTGCTAGCATGTATGTAAAGAAACTTTGTTGCCGGTCAACTTCCCTTCCCAACCCTGACCCCTCACAAGCTATAAATTGTAATTCTTTACCAGAATCAGTAACAATTACACTGCTTCCCACACCCTCACTCCAGAGGCTTAATGAGGATACCTGGAGCTGGCAGAGGACAGCCCGGCCTTGCTGAGGGCAGGTTCACCCCCATGTCAGCCAGCCGTCCCCTCACAGGGCCATGGGCACGGCTGAGCGTCATGCACTTGCCGTGATTCCCCACGCATGGGGATTTCAACTCCATCGCTCATGAGCATCCCCCCCTCTCCTTAACGTTTTCCAGCTTCTTGCTGCCAGTCCACTTAAGACACTTTCTGCTATTTCTCCTGGAAATCCCAGCATACCTGAGAGTTTTGGACAGTCACAGCCAACAGCGAAGGCACTCCTCATTTCCTCTTGCCCTTCTTCTGCAACAGAAGCTGCATTCAGGGCATTTTGTGTCCTAGCACCATGGAGTCTTCTGAAGTCCTTGCCTCTTTCTTGGAAGGTTGATGAAG
The DNA here is from genome assembly GCA_013397275.1 of Burhinus bistriatus. NCBI lineage: Eukaryota > Metazoa > Chordata > Aves > Charadriiformes > Burhinidae > Burhinus > Burhinus bistriatus. The sequence goes on from VYXH01000334.1 coordinate 2,404,804, forward strand.
GGAAGACGAAGGTAGATTCAGAAAGATGAAGAAGGGGTGAAAACATCCTTCTTAAACCTGTAACAAGTTTGGTGGGGGTTTTGTTTGTTTGTTTGTTTTAAAACAACAACAACAAAAAAAACCACTACAAAGCCCAAAAAGCTTTTCTAAAGACTAAACATCTATAGTTTCACTCAACCAGTTCTCGCAGCTCTTGTCTTCTCCTGCATGTGCAGCAGGCCATTCACAGCTCTCACTTATCAAAGCCTGAGCACAGCCCTGGGAAATCATGTTTCAGCATCGCATAGGTCAGCACTCTATCTTCTGGGAAGAGGTACACAGCCGGCAGGGCAGGAGCAAGCCTGTGTACCCTGGAGCACCCCACACAAGGGCATCCTGGGCCAGCTGGAAGCCCTGTGAGCGAGCTGCCTGCAGCTTAAACACTATGTTTCACAGGACAGGGCCCTGATATTTCTCAGTCTTCTGAGCCCTGGCCCCCATGATGGGGCCCAACTCAGTGGTGGCAGGGTGGGTAAGGTAATCAGCTCAAATTCCTTATCAAATGATCCTTCTAAAAACTTGCGCAGCTCTAAGTGGCTACCAATAATATTGTAAGAGCTCTTTAGAAGCTTGTCATTGGGGCTTATATCTGTGGGGTCTAGAAATAAAACACAACAGAGCTAAATGGAAGGTTGTATTCCCGAAGCTATCTGCACTCATCTCAAGATCTGCCAATTTTCCTTTTTTTTTTTAAACCATATTTTCCTTTCTCTTCTTCAAATGGAGAACAGTCCAGTTTTTATTTTCTCCATTCTACTTTCTTCTGCACTCCAACCTCTTAATATGGTCATTAATATTCCTCTTAACATTGACTAAAGCAATTCTGGCAGTAGCATTTTCCTTTCTTGTGGCCTTGACCACATTATCCCTACCACCACCCTTCCTCAACTCAGATCTTGCGCACAATTACACCCATACAGCTACTTCCCCTCCACCCAAACCATTAATTATCCCTGCTTCCAACCCCCTTCATAAGCCTTCTCTTGGCCTGCGTAAAACATGCTCCATAAGAGGCCTTAAACTCTACTTCAAACAAAGATCCGAGAGACCTATTATTCTCTAACCTGTTCCATTTATCTAAATTACCTACCTTTTTTGTCTTGTATTGTAACCCTCTAGATTTTTTAATAGCTTACCTCTTAGAGAGAAAAACCTGTTTTATCCAGTGCTGCTGTCACACTTAAGGGTCACACTGAACACAAGGCACTTCATAAACAAGAGAGACATCCCATTCCAACAGTAGATAACCATGGGCCATCCGTATATCCAAATATTGCCTTTATTCAATATATAATACTTACATTTCTAGAGATCCTCAGTAGCATCATACTCTGAACACCTAAAAAACAAACAAACCAAAACCAAAAAACCATAACCAAACCTAAACTATATTGTTAGTCTGGTTACAGTAAAACCTTGAAAAACGCAAGAGTAATTTTTGAGATATTTCAAACTAGGAGTAACAACCTCCATCAGCTCTATCGGTTTTTAATCCAAAGTGCAAGGATCAAGTCTACAACTTTTTCAGACTTTCCAGCAGTTACTACTACAAATCCTGCCATACGATAACCTCAGAAAATTTCAATCCCCTTTCATGGAAGCTGCTTTTAGAGGGGTTTCAGCCTTATGTCCTTGACAACCTGCTAGGCCTACATCTCCAGAGTATGTTCGGTCACACAGGTATCAGGAAGACAATGTTCAAAAGGTGTGCTAAATTAATCTGCAGAAGACCTGATTTACTATAAAATTAAAACAAAACCAGCCCTCACTATTGAAAAGTGATTAAAACTACAGGACAGCAAAGACACACAGGAACACCTCAGCTCATCCATCTTCCCACCATTAAGACATATCAGCAGGTGGTTTGTATCGACAGGGCAGCAGGAAATGCTCAGCCCCAGGCCTCCAGTCCATCACAGCGCTTCTTGATTCTCTGGGTTTCTTGGCTTCCCAGTCCCTCTCTTTGGTGCACGTCCAAGTAACGATTAACCAAAAAGAGATGGATAAACTGTGTCTCTTTTGAAGTTTTTCCTGTGTTGGCTAGCACTAAGCTAGCAGTGGAAAAAACATCCCTCATGTATTGATGCTGAATGCCTCCCACCAAATTATCAGACATTCACTTGTCAAAGGCAACGTCCTCCTCAGAGTTCGGCACTCGTGGCCAAATCTTCTAAGTGTCTTTGACTTCAGCGTTATGCTAGTACACAGTCTGGCCTTTGGTTTTTAGGAACAAAGGAGCTGCCAGACAGCTGGTAACACCCCACCAGGGAGTGCGAGGTCTCAGTCGGAGCAGGGAACAGCCTCCGTGCCGGCTGGCCTCGCGCAATGCTTCAGTTAGGGCAAGCCTCGTGCTCTCCAAATCACCGATATGTATCAATGTCATAGCACACACCCTCTGCTGAATCTCAAGAATGCAGTGATAAGGGACCCTATATACAGCCACGATCAAGCTAGACTTCTCTGACATTGGGTCACAGTTGTTCTAATTCTTACTTGTAAATCCTTAGCATTAAGGAGGGCTGTTTCTTCCTCCAGATAAGCCTGCGGGAAGAGGGGCTTGCAAAGTGAGAGGAAGGCAATTTGTAGTTCTGGCGTTTTGTGAAGAACAGAGTTGTATTGGGATCAGAAAGGGGAAAGAGCATTCTCTCTCTCTCTTTTTCTTCTAACTTTCTGGATGTTACAAGTCTCTGCTCCAGATGTCTCCCCCAGGTTAGAAAAATAAATCACAAAATAGGCATGATGTAGATTGCCCTTGAATAAATCCACCTCAGTGCTCCCTCCAAGTGGAAGATAACTTTAATGTGAGAGAGCAGCTTTTGCGCAGGCAGTCCAGGCAGACATCTGGATGGATGAAATATATTAAGTGTCTGAATGTTTTAGTGAATTATTTATGTTTGGGATAACACACTTCTAGGAAAAAAATTACTGCTTAACTTCAAATATATTTCTTTCCTTCAAAGTCTGAGCATGAGTTTAAGAATTCAGTAGCAATTTATTCCCCAGAATTCTTAGTTCTTTCACCATCAACAGCTGATATCTATATTCTGGGTCAATATTTATATGCTCACTCAGGAACTTAAATGCATGCTTCAACTGCTTTTTATGATGGAAGCATAGAGCCACAAATCTGTCTATAACAGACTGAATTTTTCTTCTAAATATTAATTACTACAGAAAGTAGTCTCATTTTTTTTGCTCACCTACATTTGTAAGTACAGTTTATAAGAAAAAGTTTCTGTATTTTGAGTACATATGCATATTGTTAAGTGCTTGAGAAAGTCTTCTTGCACGGCCTTTTTTTAAAAAATCTGTAACAGAAATTCAGCTTTTCATTTACCTTTCTGATGACTTTATAACACTACATCAATTTTTTTTTTTTTAAAAAAAAAACAAAAGCTTATTTCTTCCCTCTTAATCTTTCTTCTGGTACATATAGCAGAAAGAAATCACATTAACAATAGGAAAAAAAAAAAAAATCTCCTTCCTATTATAAACCTCTTATAGTCTCCATTCCAGTTCAGAAGAGTACTTTATATTCCTGTAAAGCACCAGTGGATACTTGTTTATGTCTTTTTAAAGTAAAAATTTCTGAATATATGCTTAATCCGAATATGACCACAGATGGCCAAAACTTTGTTTTGGGTTGTCTTTACAAATGGTTGATGTTGGAAACATAACAGCCCAGGATGGCTGAAGATAACAGAACTAACAATCCAGTGAGGCTTAAATTGGAAGTAAATCAAATTTGTTAGGGTCCAAAATGATTGCACTTGGAAAAAGAACTGAACTGTCTAGAAGCAGTGACAGCTGTTGCAGATATAAGAGATACAGTAGTGACCTCAACTTATGAGAAACAAGAAATAGTGTTTTAAGTACAAATATTTATGCAGGTTAGAGTTCAGAATCACCAAAATCACCACTCTCCCACTCTCTAATGTATATACAAACACATATACATACTCTCTCTCTGTATCCACATTATATAGTAATACATATAAATTAACAAAATTACTCCACACTAAGAAAATAAATAATGTCAATATAAAGACTGACAATATTAATGAAAAAAAGACAATTTAAAATAATACTCTGAAATCAAACATCATGAACTCAAAGAATTTGAGTTAATATTGGATTTCAAAGAAATCCAAATATATTAAGGTAAGAGATTCCTTAATGCAAACAATAACAAAACCACATCTCTTTCTCGCAGCATTGCATTATAACCACAAGATCGTGATTTAGGTATTTATCTCTCCTGATCCTACGCCACTGGAAGGGTAGTGGCTGAAAAGGTCAGTGGTCCAGCTGTCCTTCCTATCTCCAGGACAGTGGTGGCTGAGCTGCCGCAGCATGGGCTCTGTGAGAAGGCAGTTTAAAGACCTTTCTGTTACGACAGAAGTCCTGTCGATTGTTCCAAAGTAACAGCCCCTGCTTATGACTCAAGACACATTTCAGTTTCATTATATCACTACAGGGCACAGCAGTTGCTCTTGCACTGAAAATGCTCGGACACACGTTAAGAGATTAGAGAGAGATCTTTTTCCCTATGCCGGGGTGTGGGGGGGAATAAATCAGTGCTTGTGAGGCAGATAAAAAAATGCAGCCAATGTCTATCTGTGGTGGTGTTGTCATTTGAGAAACCCACTAACCCATTTGAACAGAGCACATACAAACATTGAAGAAGCACAGAATAGTTGAGGTTGGAAGGCCCCTCTGGAGATCATGTGGTCCACCCCACTGCTCAAGTAGGATCACCTACAGCGGGTTGCAACAAGTCTACTTGCAAGAATTCTAACAATTTTCACTCTAAACATTTCCATATCAACTACAAACCACACTGGGTCAAAAAGTGTATCTCTCACTGTATTATGCTGCCTAGCAAGTGATCATGAAATAGATGATCTGCTGCAGATTCTTCTTTATCCTCTTTCAAATTAGGTTCTCATCTTACACGGGTCATAAGATCCATAACTTCCATATGGGCTAATTCTGGAGAATGCTAAATTATTCACAGTACTGCAGTTGGAAATTAAAATATAGGTGGAGGTGAGGAAAATACTCTTTCCATTCAGTGGTATGTTATAGCACAAGGCCAAGCTAACTCCATAGAGGAATACAGCAAAGACAGACTATTCCCAAGGAAGAGGAGTTACCACATCATGCAGCTTTCATCATTTCATTTCACATTTAAGGGCAAGGAGAGATGAGATCAGTGAGACGTTACCAAAAAAAAAAAAAAAAGTTATTTTACTATATCATGGATTTAGTTTCTATCAGTTACTCAACTGCAATCTTGCTCTGCATTATTTCTGTAGAATATATTAGCTGGTAGGTAGAAAATAGCAAGAATGAAAAAACAAACCCAAAACCCTCTCTCTTGGTAACAATCTGTACTGATAGTATTCCAGAAGGAATGTCACAACAACTCTCCCGTTTGTTTTCTCTCTGTTTCAGGACGGTTTCCATGGATCCCCAAACCTAGGCCCCACTGAAGGGCTCCCCGGAGCATAACGCCATGTAGCGGCAGGTCACAGACCAAGCATCACATGCAGAACACAAACAGAATTCCAGTAGCACAGTCAACTTATTAAACCTCTCGCAAATACAGTTCAGGACATCAGCACACTAGTATTTGAGGAAAGAGAGACAGGCCCTAGAACGTTATTAGAAGTGTAAATAAATTATGCAGTCCCTTGTGCTGTATTAGCTTTTAGTTCTAGGGAGGGAGAACTATCCCAAATGAGTTTGAGGCAGCATTTAGTGCTGGGGTGGATATAGTTATTATTGCTCCACCACACCCCAATGCATCCATCCATGCAACAACTAGCTTAGGTGAAATGTTTTCTGCAATTCTCCCCTTTCTCAGCTATGAAATCATTCCTGTATGTCTTCAAGTTTACCATTACTGCACATGAACCTACACCTCCCTACAATATCTGAAGTTACAAGTACTGTAAGTGCAACTTAAGCCAACTGGCTCTTGTGAAATCTTGTTTGTTTCTTGGAGAGACACTTAGCGCATTTCTTCGTGGTAGTTTAAAAAACTGATCTGCTGTCTGCATGCCAAAACAGAATTTGTCATCTGCCAAAAAATGACTTTCCCAACACTGTCCAGGCTATTATCTCAAACCCGACCTGCAATAATTAACTTCCAAGCATCTGGGAGGTTAAATTGCTCGGTGATCTGTCTTTTTCTATGCAAAAGCAATATGCATTACATGAGAATCACTACTTAGTTTACATTAATTTTTCCCCTCAGGAAAAATTAGAGAACACATGCCTGCATAAACCACTTCGTTACACCCTCATTAGTTTCACCAAATGCAGTCTTCCACCAAGTACTTCATGGAAATTTTGTGAGAATACGCCCATCTTTGAAAGCAACCTGAAGAGCAAAAAAGGGCTCATATGTTGCTATATAGTCCTTATCCCAGAGACAGCAAATTGATGTGCAAATGGATTTTGCCACTAATCAAATATCTATGTAAAGACATCACTGCTTACAGACATGACAGTAGATAATCCAGAAAGTGGTAGGAGAAGGACCTCCTCATACTTTACTGGTTGCAAGTTAATTTTCTTTATAGCAGCCATATTGCCTGGCCAAAGAACGACCAGCAAATCCTAAAGAGGAAGTTCACTCTGACATTAATGAGGCCAGCTACTGATGTCTGCCTTGTTCAATTGCCGGCCATGAATACCAGCCATTTCATACTTCAGATGGTGTTTGGGAAACCTTCTCTACAGACCCGTGTAACATTACAATGACATGCAAGGAAAGCCAACTGTACCTTAAAGAGAATGTTGAAAGTGCAAACTCCAAGCAACAGAGACTTAAGGGTGAAAACCAAGAGTTATAGGTGCCATTACCAGTCTGAATGTTTGCTCTGAAGCCTTAGAGGTCTGTTGATGTTGTTAATCTGCCCTAATCTAAACTTCACAAATTCTCTACTGATACCCTAAGGGGGTTGTAAGAAAGTAATGGAGAGAAAGCTGGACCCACTGGCTTTGCCACAGGCCACAATTACTCTGTGACATTAACTGTAAAAGGTTGTGTCCCCACAACATTGAGCACCCGTAGTAGGGGTCAATGTATGCATGTTATGAGTGGAGTTCATGGTCTTCTGACAGCAAAGGGAAAGGCTATGTAATCCTCCCCAGACCCAGGAATGAAAACCAGGAGGACACTGAAATAGGCACAGACTCATCTTCCTTTCTCTCGTCTGCCCCACCCTCCACCCCCAGCCTGTCTCGTCTCCTCATCCTTTGTCCCCACCCTGTTCCTTTCCCTTCTCCTGCTGTCAGGCACAGGTTTCTAGCTTGTTTCTAAATCTTTCCTCAGCTCCTCATGCCAAGCTCTGTCCTCTGGACTACTTCTCCTTTGTATCTCACTATGGCTCCTAGCCACGTGCTCCGTAGCTGGGTTTCCTTTCCCCACTTCTTCTCAATCCCTGCCTCCTTTCTTGAAGTTCAGAGCCCATGTTCTCATTCCCCAGCCAATCCTTGTAACCCTATAGCTTAGTGTTTCCATAGACTTTTTCATTTTCCTTTCCCGTAGCACCTTCCCTCCTCACGGTAGTTCCCAACTCCCCATTTCCCTCTCCTGCCAGGGTGATAGCCTCCCGTCCCATGAGATTGCCCATCACCATCACGCTGGCACACCTGCCTACTTACAGCAGGTAACGCTGGAGCATTTTCCAGCCAGCTCTGCTGGGAGCCCTGCTCCTTAGGCCACCCTACAGCCCTTGCTTACCAGCACAAACTAACCCAGGGGACCTGGCACCACTCGATGCTGTCACATCGCTTCGGGTCGGATGTCCCCAGAAGGTGAAGGAGGGGGCAAAGGAAAAGAGAAGCTGTTTTGGCATGCTTGCTACCTCCCTTTCAACTATTCTCCAGCCCGTTGGTATAGAAGTTTCAATCACGGCTATTCTGAAGCATCTGGACAAGTTTAACGGTTGTAACAAAAACAGTCACAAGGCTTCCTCTAAAATTTTGTGGAACTAGATGAAATTTTAACTCATCAGTTTCAAGCTCGCATGAATTCCTCTCCCACAAAAAAGTTGAAAAACTGAAACAACTCTAAACTCATACAACTCTTATGACGAAACTCTTGTAACAAAGCTCTTCGTTCTTCTTTAAAGAAGATACTATTGCATAGATGTAACTGCAACCAATCACAAACTCGTATGTCATCTAGGAGTGCTTCGCATTGGGGAAAAATAACAAAAACACACGTGGCTAGCTTTACTGCCATAAATATTAAGGGCTCTCAATCTGACTAATCGCACACCTTGAGTCATTTCACTGAAGTCAGTAAGTAACTTGTAAAAACAACAACAAACTCAGTAATCAAATAATGATAAAATTCTTTCCCTCAAAGACCAGCATGTCAAATTCATTGCAATTAATGATATTAATGAATTGAATGAAATCAAGGTGGCCAGCTAGGATTTTTAGTGCACATGTTTGCGTGCATATATTAGACACGCAAGGATGCATATCACCGAGTGCTCAGAAGTCTCTTTTGTAAAATTCACTGGGCATGCTAGCCAAGATGAATGCTGGATTTTAGCTGTTATTTCCATTCATAATTAAATTGCAATTTTTCAGACAGAATAATCTCAGAGTTTTCATATTAAAATGACAGCAGTTTATGAATCAATTTATGGGCTTTGTCATCTAATGATTCATTTATTTTAAAAAGACCAAATTAATATCGATGATTCCTTTCATCGGGTTACACATCACATTTTATGTCAGTTGCTCCTAATACGAAGTTGGGCTTTTATTAATTTCTTCCCCATTGTTGCATTTCCCACTGTTGTTGTTGGAATACAAACAAATAAGGAGACTCACCTCAGAGATATTAGCCTTTTCTTATGACATCAGTGTGTAGGCTGTGCAAAATCGAGGCATCAGTTAGTCACTCACACCATCTGTGTGGGCCTGGAGAAAGCAAGATGTAATCTGTCATATGGTGAGCTTTGTACAAAACAGCAACAATCCGTATTCAGCTGCGCAGATGAAATAGATCCCTTGAGGAGCTTCAGTCTGCCAGAGCGTGCGCTTGTGGGTGTCAGCTGCTGGGGGTCAGCTCTTCGCCACGCAAGGAGGGAAAACTTTCGTCCAGACAAGAACTGGGAGGGTGGTGGCAGTTTCACAGACTACAGTTTGCCAGCCAGACTGCGGTGATATTAAGTAGCACTTTAAAATTCCAGAGCCAACATCCTTTCTCATTTTTACTGACGTAAGAAAATTTGCTCTGGGACAATTTGAATACAAGAAAGGAGAAAGTGATGAAATCATTCCTTTTAGGTTTTTACTCCCCAGAGGAGTAAACCCATTGTCTTCCCTGGCCTCTCTGAAGCTATAACGATGCTGTTCCTCAAAGCAGGCAAGGCAGGGGTCTACCATGCACCTCTCCACTGACTTCTTTGCCAGTCATCTCTAGATTTTATTTTTAGTGCATACAGTTGACAATTACATGAAGGTACAGCAGTATTTTTACCTACAGCACTTGCATGTTCCCAAGACAAGTATACAAGAGCCTTTATGGAGCTACATCAAATTACTTCAGCTTGTGCAGAACAGAATTCCCGTAAAACCTGTTTTCACTAAATAGGTGCCTTGTCACAATCCCTACCATTACAGATACTGTAAGATGACACCAATGCCATGCCAACTACTTCATTTTTATAAAGGATATCTGTGGAGAGGACTTTCAAGGACAATTACTTACTCCAACCTCCTTTTCGCAGTGGTAGCAAGTAGCCTAAAAGGCATTATCAGCTGCTGAGCAATGGTTCTCCTTTCTTCCTTATATACTGTTCGCTACTTTTTTGGACTTTTTTTTTTAATAAAGAACTCTGATACTTATTTTCAGAGTAAGAATATGATCTCATGCACAAATTTATTATTGAGCATAGTTATTTTTAAGGAACATTGTTTTTTTTTTTTTCCTAGTGGCTAGTTTCACCACAGAGACACAGATGAGCATAAATACTTTTCCCAGCTGTGGCTGTGGAATGTAGAACAGAACTGAGCAGCAGAGAACTGTGATCTTTAGCAAACAAAAGACTCAGAAATTCAGAAGGAGGAAGAATGCAGTCTATCTTCTCATCCCAACAGAAGGAGAAGAGCAAGCTTTCTACTGTATTAGATAGTATTAAAAAAAAACCCAAAAAACAACAAA
>VYXH01000334.1:2415087-2441064 GCA_013397275.1 Burhinus bistriatus
AAAAAAACCAAAACAAAACACAAAAAAGACCACAAGAAAACCCCCAGACATTTAGTTAAGAAAGCCAGAAAAGCTTTTCCTGTAAGCACTAGAGCGAACCCTTTTAATGTTTGGCTGCATCTAATAGCGTGTGCTCTTCTTGTATGGTTTCTAGGAGAAGTCTCCATGCTCCACAAGGGCAGAAAGATGAGACGGTTATAAGTATCATAACAAAGCTCTCAGGAGCTAGGGGTAGGAGAGCAGGAAGAAATATATCTGGCAAAAAGTGGAAAATGCAATATAAGGAATGAGTTACTGCTGATGCATGTTTTCTCCAGAGCCTATAAGAAACACAAAGTTAGGTTAACCATCTAACAAAATCTGTGATTTTATTAAACAATTAGTTCAACAATTATTTTGAACTAACTTGATTCCATGTTTAGTGTAACAGGACTGGCAGACATACACAATTAGTGAGTGTTTTCATGAGTCAATTGGATCTATTTGGGAGTTCTATTTAAAAGCTTTTCAATCTTAGGGGATGATTGCAATTAAATTCTCTTCATTGGAATTGTTAGTTTGATGTCAAGCCTCTTTAAATCAAACCTTTTCTGTCATTCTTCCTTACACTCTTCCCTTCAGTACTCTGAGAATAACTTTCTAGAGAAATTAATATTTTAGGGTATCTCCATTTTGCTTACCATTTTTAAACAGCCGATTCCCAGACAACATCTCCCATGCTCTCCAAGTTAAGCACCAATAAAGCATCTCAGCACTCTAAAACTGGAGTCAGTTCAGGCCTCAATCCAAATCCCTTAAAAATCTATTGGATTCTTTCAACCGATGATGGTAGCCATTGGTTTTAAAACATTTGAGTTGCCAGTCAGTTCTTGCTAGAAGTCCTGGCCCCATGCATCATGTATGTGAAACTGCTTGGTTCTAGGACATGCAGTAAGGACAACTGAGTAAAGATGTGACAGAAATACTGATGAAGTGATTTGTGGGTTTTTGTTTTTTTTTTTTGGTTTTTTGTTTGTTTGTTTCATTTTGTTTTGTTTTTAAAAAGCATAATTTGTAGCTTCATCCAGTTATTTTTTAAGCAATTGTATTTAGCAGATGGAAGTAATTTTTCTGAAAAGAGGAAGAAAAGGAGGCCCCTGAAATTTTATGAAGGGGTGAACAAATGCATTTTGGCTACCAGATGCCCAACACACAACACAAATTCCTAGTGGTCTAGAAAAAGAGCTGCAACATGTATGTTACTGTATCACATGTTAGGAGGTGACAGAGGTGAATAGTTTTGGTTGTTAAAATTAGTAAAGCAGGCTACCTTTGTTCTTCCATTCAGATACAAAATAGATAAGCACTGAATAGTCTCTAACTATTTTTATTTCAGTTTCTTTATGTCAACTTTATGTACTGTCTTAAAAAAAAGATTAGCATATATTATGATGTTTGGATTACTACCATGTGGGATAACTGAAAACACAATTACGTTACCTCTCAGACACAAAGCTTTTTTCCAGGATGGTTACATGCAAGAAAGGCAAATCATGCTGTAAGCAATGAGATGAAAAGACTGGAACAAACTATATGCAATTAGCTTAGTAGACAATATGGAATTGGCCAGAATTCAGATGTGGTACAAATGTGCATAAACAAAGGAGTTGCATTTGCTCACCTCATGTCTGAATTTGATCTATTGATCTTAGCATATGAAAAGCAGTGGTACTGGGAGTAATTTAGCTGTAATTCCTGCTCTGTTGTAGTTAATGAAACTGTCATTGACTCCAACCTGTAGAAGGATCAAGTTCAGAATGGTTAAGAATTTCGCCACTTTTAAAAGAACTATCTTCAATATGTTACAAAGCAGAGGCAGGGCACAGAGATCTGATCCCGATTAGCTTTAAAAGAAAAAAACAAATATCAATAAAACCTTTGCTATGAAACTTCAGCAGAATCAGGATTAACGCTCTAGGCCACGAGAGAAAAATCATGTGTGGTAAGTAACACTGTACAGTTTCAGACTAGTTCCAGAAAATTCTACTGTAGTGTGCTTCTGGTATTTTAAGACAGACCGACCAAAACCTGTTGAAAAAAAATCCTTACAAATGTGTAGGAATATAAAAGAGCATTCAGAATGAACACAGCTCAGAGAAGGAAACAACCAATGTTCACGTTGAAGTGCACGAGACGTGCTTTGTCTCACTGGAACACATGCTTTATGATTTTCAAATCAATCTAATCTCACTAGAATTGACACCATCGTCACTGACCATAAAGTGTAATCTCACAACATTACTTTTTAAGGCAAATAATTTGTCAGAGAGAAGAAAAGAATAACTGTTCTTAGACATAGTACCTGTTGCTAGCCCTTTTCCAGGATGCAGCTGCCACTAGCACAGCAGTCGTATCACTCCATAGGTTAGAGTAAAGATACAGCCCTAACAACTTTTTTTTTTTTTTTAAAAATCTCCCTTTGGCACACGATTGCCCTTGTTAATCTTCAGTTCCCAAGTGTTAGGGAAAGAAGAGATTTTTGACTCCAGGGACTACAGCCACAGCCCATGGAAAGCAGAAGCAAGCGAAAGTCTTTTGGTACACCCAACTCCCTCCCCAAGACAGACAGACATGATTTTTTCAGATGAGACACAACCCGGCACTGCACAAAACAAAAACAAAAGTTTTTTTTAAAGTGTATGACACAATGGAGGAAAGAGGTTAGTGCTAAGGGTAAATTCCAAATCGCTCGGCATGTTTTCCTGGATTGTCTCTTACGTAACTCCCAAAATTTGGTCTCGCAACAGTCTGCTGGGAGCAGAGGGGAGTGGGTCGGGAGCTCATTGACAATACCAGGCACATGTGTGCAAACACACAGAGCCACCACACACACAGAGCAACAAGAATTAGCTAGTCCACTGCAAATGTCAGCCAATTTATGTAATATCCTTTTATTCAGCATTTCTTATTCACTGGAGGGTGAAAAGTCTCAATATAACAGTCTTATTTAAGAATTAAAAGTGGGGGAAGCTCGTTGCACTCATAGTCTTTCCCCAGTCGCTGCTGTTGATGGCTGCTTGATAGTCTATATGTTACTTCAATTAAATAACCAGTGAACAAGCATGCTATTATTTCATAAGAATTACCAACGCAATTGGTGTTAACAAGTTCTAATTATTATTAACAGCAGCTGTCATTTTAAGTTGACTAAGCACAACAGCTCTGGGCTGCTGCTGTTCATGTTATCCCACGAGGTGCACAGAACACTTACTCCAGAATCCAATTGGTCCAGAGGATAGTTTTTCAGATGGTAGAGAGCCAGAAAGTACAGACTGGATGACAGCAGTGCTAAGACTTGCTGATTTAACACACCTAGGAAACAAAGGAAGAGCTGAGAAGTGGGGGGAGGGTATGGAGATGAACAGACTGGATATAAATAATACCAACGATTTCCCCAGCCAGCCTTTCTAGTGAAGAAATACATTGGCGGTGTACTTACACCACCTTGAAATAGGACCAAGAATCTTACCTGTTCAGCACTTCAGAATTACATCTTGGGCAGATCATGAAATATGACCTTTGACACTACGCTACATTACTTTTCTATTATTATTTTTAAATTACTTTCATTTCAGAGCTCTAATTTCCCATTCTTTCTAGGAGATTGCACTGTAATACTGTAATAATCTGTTATTACAGATAAGCTGTTACAAATGCTGCAGCTTTTTTAAAAAATTGGAAGGAAAGTGGAAGAAAGCAGATTATCTATTCAACACAAAACAGAAGAAATTTCAGTTAGTTGGCTTACAATCAGAAACAAAAGCTGTTATGATCAAATTAAAGCTTACAATCCACATCAGAGAGGATTCTGAAATTAAATCATATCCCTTCACAGGTATTGAAAAATCTAAGAAAAATTTAGGGTTTAAGTTCCAAAACCAAGTACAGAAATTCGCAATGAAACACATGGTCTCTGTTTCTATAATGATGTTGTAAGGGAAGAACAAAACATCTAATCAACAAGCACAAAAGCCTGAATTTTTACATTGGTTACAGTACTTGTGTTTATTATGAACACCTTTACTGACTTCAAATGTCCATAGAAAACTCACCTGACAAGCCTTCCCTTAAAAGCCATTGGTTTATGTGCCTCTTCAAAGCACAAAATTCAGTTTTTCCTACTCAAAACATCTTAGTAACTGATTATACATTTAGGATTATCTATATAAGGGAGTGGAATTTTTTTTTTTTTTTAAATGATGAAGGTTCCAAAAATTGTGTAATGTTTGATGTACTATTTTATTTTATACCTGACTGGTGAAACCATTTTCTTGCAGCTAATTTGAACCTCCACAATAAAGTAATCTGTTTATTCAGTCTCGTGATTGATCTGACCTACATGAAGAAATTTTATTCTGGAGAGTTTTGTTTTGTTATAGTCATCTTCAATTCTAATGAATACTTCTGGGTTTGATGGAGAAGACAGATCTATTCAACATACAAATCTAACCTCTAAAACAGAGGGTAACATTATTCTGTGAAAGATAGGGGCATGCATAGAAAATTAAAAAATAAACCTGGTTTACATGAAAGAAAATGTTCAGCAATAGTCTTAAACATTGTGTCAGCATCCATTTCATTTATTTACAAGATTTAAGTTCTTTTTCTGACTTTTCTTTTTCAGTAACTAAAGTTCCCATTTGTTACTGTTGATCCTCCTGGAAATACCACAGTAAACAATAACATAAGTTGTTATTACAAATACTTAGATGACTTCGCTGAAAGAGTATTTACCTCAAGCACGTCTCAAGAGTCATCAGATCCAGTTTGGCTTAAAGGTTCTGTCTGACATTAAACGCAAAATGTCCCTTTAGATAAAAGTAAGAGGATATGTTACTAAAAAACCTACAGGAAATGAGAAAGTATTAGAGATTGCATTCTAGTTTAAGTGTAAAAAGATTACGTCTCAACATATCATTGTCAATGACCTTTTATTTAAATGAATCCAGTCAATATGAATTGAATGTACCATTTTCCAGAACAGGAGGCACATTCATATATGTCATAGAGGTAAAACATAATTACATGCCAATAGGTAGTATCTTAAAAAAAACAAAAACAAAACAGTGAGCTCCAGACTCGCTCTAAATCCTCCTGAATTACTCTCTTTCAATGGAAGCATCAACTTGAGCAATGCCTGATCAGGTGCCTCCTTCCAAGAGACCCTGCTTGTAGAGAGCATGCAAACAGCATAGACCTTGCAGTATGCAGGAGGATAGATGGTAATTTCTAAAACTGAGTTTAATACGGTCCTCTACACAAAGAAATAAGCAGACGTGATGGATTTTTATTGTATTTTCAACTTGGAATTTGTTTTATTTAGAGATGTTTAATTTATAATTATATCATGCTGGCTGAATTCTTAGTTGTGTTATGGCTCCCTGCCCAGAGATCCTCATGGATGCAGCTTTTAACAATTTCTTTGTTTCACAGATGGTCTGTATTTGCCTTTTTTTTTTTTTTATAATACTAATTGCAAGATTTTAAAATGAAAAAATAGTAACAACAGTGGAACAGTTTTAGGCTTCAAGCAATTACTTGTCTCCAGAATTTCTTGTGGAACTGAGTTGCTTCAGATTAATGCAAAGTCTGCAACACACATACTGTATCAATCTCTAGGTATAGTTTGAAATATTATCAATATGTAATGCCTTCAGAATTATGTCTGATGTAACGGTAAGAGATTATCTGTTGTAATTGGAATGAGTACAAAACCTTTCATAAGGAATTGCCATTTATTGTTAGTCTGCTGTAGTGCAGCAGATCTTTGCTGCCTTAAACATACCTGTAAGGCAATGAACAGACATTCATTATTACAACGAAGTCATAATCCTTTAAAGATCTACCTCGAGGCAAGGCATGGGGTGTGGGCTTACTTGGTTAGTGAAACGTCGGTAATGCTGGAAAACTAGAAAAACGGGAATGAGGATTTTCCCCCTGAAAGGGAAGAATGATAATACATCCTTCCCCAGAGTTGTTCATTCTGAGACTGCACAGCCTATAGGGTACCCTATAGGGTACGCTGGAGTTCTAACAGACAATGCAGTAGCTTGAGAAGGGCACGTGGTTCCCGCAGCTATCCCAAATATCAACCATAGCGAACCTCTAGTAATCACCTTACTAAAAAACCAAACCAAGCCAACAGCAACAAAAAATTGACTCAAAATACTCTACAGCCTGGTTTATATGTCACCCCAGATAATGTCAGGGAGATAGTCCCATCCCCTGCTGGTACTGTCCTCCAGACAAGGCTACACGCTGACACTGCCTTACCTTAACTTTATTGTCAGTGACATTGCTTTTACAGGACTGGAAAGTCCTGACTGATTGCAGCAAGTCACAAGTAGCCCTGGTTCTTCTCAGAAGCAAACACGGGGATCTTGATCCCAAATATTTTGTATTTGAGGATGTTGTGAGGTTTGGCTTTAAGTCCCTCACTTTCCTGCCAATTTCAAATGTGGTTCAAAACTGAGTTCATTTTCTGAGCTGTTGCAGTCATTCTCACAGGACTTTGTTAGAAGCGGAATACAGAGGGGATTGTAAGAAAATAAGTTGGAAGAATTTCTGGAGCTGGCACATCCAAAAGGATTTAAGAGGCTAAATCAGATGACGAGGCCATCATCTTTATATTAATCCCTTCCTTTCATGCCTAGGAAGAATTCTCCCTCGCCTAGGTTTTTAATATGAAAAGCTACTCATGTAGAGACAACCTCTACTGTAGAAGATAGGCTGTTTGACTGTCTTGTCATTAATTAACATGAAATTCTCAGCTAATAAAAGATGGTGACCCAGTAAAGCACTCCAAGAATAAATCCTAGACCACTTGTGACTTCTTCCCAGTAAGTTAAATTTCAGTAGGATATTTGCTATTGTTCTCAACGGACTGCAAGGAGAAACTCAGGCTGTCACCAGCAGTGATTTCAAGGCCAATAAAAAGGAGTAAATAAATGCCACAAAGAATCCTTCTTAGCCTGCTGGCAACAGCACAGCTACAAAATTAGCCTCTGCTTGTGACGTTCAAACAGATGGGTGTCACCCAGGTGGAACAGATGACACATTAAACAACAGACAGTCTCTCACTCTGTCATGTTTGATGTCATGTTTGACCCCAAAAGAATGACAAAGCTCATATTTAAGGAATAAATTACTATGATCTGCAATGCATATTATGGAAGTCATCCCACGTGCATTTAGAGATATAGGTACAGAACAGCTTGTGTGATATAAGAGTTTTAGCTACATTCATTTAACCTGCAGGCAGTATGGAAAGATAAGGCTGTAGCTTCCTACACAAAATAAAACCTTTTTTGATCTGGCTGTAAAGCAGGTATTTTGTTGCACAAACAACAAGAGGAGGGAAGAATATAATTAGCTCAATTTCAAAACAAAACAAAACACAATGGAGAAATAAAGTGCAGTGATAGAAGAGAAACAGACTAACAGTAAAGTTACCTCAGCAGATTTACTGTGCTCCTCCTTATGGAGGGGCATCAGCAGAGCAAGGCACACAGGCTTAAAAAAAAATGAGTTTACAACTGCTACATGCATGGGGGAGAGTAGTCCCATGTTACTGTTGGTCCCTCAGAAATAGACATAGAGCCTGATAGTTAATCAGACTATTTATCTGATTATTATTAATGCCACAGTACAGAACATTTCACTGAATGAGGTCCCTTACTCGGCCAGATCCTGGCCTGCAAGGCTGCTCTGGGGAATGGGGCCATCCCAGTGGGCTGACAACCGGCCCCCTGGGGACAATGACCCAGAGGAGAAACTCAGCACAACACTCACCATACCAGGAGAAGATTTGCTTTACAGTATATACAGGTCCTGGAGGATAAGTGACATTTTAAACAATGCTGGATCGGTTCAGTTAGAAACAGATTTAAACCTGGTGAAAATCCTGAGATGTCGAGCCAGGTAACTTCTAGTGTATTTTCTCCTCAGGAAATTTGGGTTTTTTTCAGATAAACATTTAAAGTAAGGCAGGTAGGTTTTCATCTATTTAGGATTCCAGCTGAAAGCAATGAATTTGTAAACAAGGGAAGCAAAATAGGGTACGAATACATTCTAAAGGAAGCATAATTAAGCGCACTTTATTTTTACAGCCCACGGTAAAAACCCTCAATAACTACAAACATTTGCTGTTTTTCAAAGCTTGAATATTTCAGAAAAACTGTTTTCCATCCAGTATCACAAGAGGGAAATAAGCAAGACCAAAATAATGTCTCAGAGAATTTATTTTATGTATGAATCAACTAGTCTAAAGGAAATACTACCTTCTTTGACTAGAAGCACGGAAGAGTTCAAGGATACAGTATGTATTTTTAAAGAAAAACCTAATACACATGTTTGGAAAGGAAGAGGACAAGACTTAAGCTCCTGGCAGTATTTGCAGACATCCACAGACATTTTGAATAGAAGTATTCTTCTGGGGGCTTTCACCTTGTCTGAAGGTTTTGTACTTGTTCCAGGTTTTGCACTGTTTATTACATTTTAAAAAGTCAAGTTATTCTTTCCTACTGCACTGCAAACTAGGACATTACTCTTGCTAATTTTGGGGACTCGAGCAAACAGAGCCGGGGAAGAGCCAGACACAGATGAAAGCATAATTGTGAAAAAGCACTTTAAGTTTTCACTTAAAAAAACAAGCAAAACCAAACCAAACCAAAAACAAAACAAAACAACAACAACAACCAACAAAACCAAACAGAAGAGGTAAGGATTTTCCTCAAACCTGCAGCAATAGAGTCTGTTAATTTTTCTGCTGGCAATATTAAAACCACTGCTGTCAAAAATGCCTGACCCAGCACTGCATCATATCAGCAATACAGGAAACATGACAAGGGGCAACTTCTTACACTTTTGTCAGACCAAGACAAATAAACAGACAGAGATCCGACACTGGAGATTAATATTACAGCCATAAATAAAGAGATCACATGTAAACAATTGCAGATTATAATGAATTCTTTAAAAGAGATATTAAAAAGAGTTAGTGAAACTCAAAACCCCACACATATACTGCAGTCTCATTTCACTTCCAGGGTATTTAAAAAGACGACATTCATTCCATCCTGCCAGTATGCCAATTTGTACGTAGAGGAAACGTTCTGCTCTACTGACTTTGCACTGTATGTTGTGTGACTACTAGTAGCTCTACTTGGCGCACTATAACTGCTGTGGTTTAATCTTCACCCTATATTCCAAAAAAGAGCTACTGTGTTCATTGTCAAGGTTTACTACTACCCTCCAAGAACTACCCTGTCCTAGATAGTATCCTTTCAGAGTCCAGACTTGTGGGAATTCTGTACGGCCAAGCAATGCAGGAGGCTTTTAGACAATTTCCATCAGCTTTATCAGGTTTCCAAATCAAGGAAATGTCTTGCAAGTTGAAGAAGCCAAATCTTAAATGACATCAAGCATTTATTCATTACTACAATAATTCTGACTCCTCTTCATTATCCGAGGCCTCATTACGTTACACACTATGTGAACAGAGTAAAGAGTTTCTTCTCTACAGAGTTTGCAGTTTTAGAAACAGATTGATAGACTGTCTCCAAAGCTGACCATTCTCCCTAAGTGACATTCCCTGCAGGAGACATACTTTAACTACTAGGGATTCTTCACTGGAAAGGATGGCTCAATCTACTGCATCTCTGAAGCAAATTTTTTCCAGGTCATCGTTAAGTACTCAATTGCTATTGCTATTAGAGCTTATCAGAGGTTCATCTAAAAAAGAGTGGCTTTTAATGAAGTTTGTGCTCCTCATCAGCATTAACAGTCAATTGTACACTTCTTTCTACTAAGAAATTATCAGAAAGACACCCTTTTCCAGTATTCAGAAGACTGAGGAAGAATGATCATGTTTTTGCAATGATCCATTTCTTAAGGACCAAGCCTTTTAACTCCCCAAAGCAATGGAAACTTCACTGACATTTTTAATGAAAAAAGGACTGGCTCCTGTATTAATTCATGACCAAAGCATGATTCCCCCTTCCCCTCCAGTCTCCTGAGAATAACATATCAGCGAAATAACATCTTGTCACACATGCACATCAGCAAAAGCATCTGTAAATTCTCATTCAAGAGCTAAGTTTGTGGTAGTGGCTCATAGCAACACATAAAACAGAAAGAAAACAGCTTGATTGGCCTTTTAAAAGAAAATACAATTCATAACAAATCCTATTTTAACTTGTTAGCTGAGAGATGGACATAAGCATTTGAGGAGGGGCAGGGAATGGAACATCTTGTTTGTATAATGCCTGTTCACATCATGGCCACATGTTAAATTCCAAGTATCATGTTGTAGGACAGTCTAAAGTTGTATTTTACAGGTAAGCGAACACAGTTAATCAAAGCAGCACCTCTTGGCACAGACAGAAGTCACATACTTTTAAATTAACCCCTGCATTTTGGAAGACCTTTCTTCAGCAGTTTAATAAGTCAGTTTAACAATCAGACGGACAAATAAGAGACACAAGAATAACAATTTTAAGTCATTTCCTCCAGCTTCTCCTGGCCTTGAAAATCCTCTCTTCTTCCACAGTTTCACTGGTCTTATGAATGGCTGTGAGAGGAATCTGGAAGGCTGGAGGTCCTGCTCAAGCTCCGTTGGGAAACAGTCCCCAGTATCCACTACTGGAGCTGAAAGCCTTTCCCATATTAGACACAGCAGCTCCATGTATAGTAATTACTGATCTGACATTTGGCAATTCTGTTGAGCTTATTTACAGCACTGCTCTGAGATGTCAAATACTTTGAAAATACAAGCTAGAATAATTGCGTAGCCAGGGTCACACATTAAACCATTTTTAAAGTTAATTGCCTGGTACTTCAGATAAACAAAGAAAGACTTGGGCTTCTTTTCCAGTAAAGCTCTCTTACTGCCAGTTACATACGAGCTTCCTGGCTTCTGGCAGCCATCAGCACACTGTCACAGCTAAATGGCTCCAGAAAACAAGTACCCTTGAAAAAGAACAACTTGCATGATATGCTTGGGATGGTTATTTAAACAGTGCTTACCTAAACTAAGAGATGAAGGGCAGTGAGAAGTGAGGTACTGAACACTGACTGCCCCTTACCTCGAGCAAGGCATACTCAAGGAACTGGAATAATGTTATACTAGGAGGACTTTGCTAGTTAATTAAACTGACCTAATCAACATATCTGTATTGCTGCAGGTGTGCTAGTCTACTTTTCATCACTGTAGGGAATCAAAGACTTTATACTGGTATGGAACTATACACATGTAATTGCATTCATGACTGCTTCCCCTAAATTAGTATATGCATGGTATATGCAGGTTGACCTGCAACCTACAGACAGAACTGCAAACGCAGGGTGCAGCAAGTGAAATACAGGAATTAATAACCAAAACAAGACATAATTCCTTTCAATTTAGTGGAGGGGTTCTTTTTGTAAAAAGCTGTTCTTTGACAAAATTAGGATTTACTGAGAATAGGTAGTTATTCTGAAAAAGGAGATATTTTGGTTGTTTTCTTGGACATAAACAGGAAGTGAATAGATTAACTGCCCTATCTCAGGATTTTATGACTAAAGATTGGTGTTGCTAATGGAGAAACTGTGTCTGTTCTGCTCTAGAATGTGTATATGTATATGTAAATACATAAATAAGATGTATTTTATACAACTCCTCTGGAGGTATTTTGGCTCTCCAGTACTAACAAATAGGGGGTTTCTGTTGTTTGTTTTTGTTTTGTTTTTAAGTTTAGTCAGTGAAAGCAGTGACTCAGATTACACCTTGGAAATAAATCAGTTCACCAACTGTTATTTTTAGTCATCTCTCCAAATCTGGTTAAATATTTGGTCTCGCAACACAGCAGACAAAAGTTGTGAATAGCATTATACCTCAACCTACTAATTTGAGCTGAAATAAAAGACAGTCAGGGACCAATCTTCCCGTTGCTTCTAAATAAAAACTGCATGCTGTCTTTTATACTCTTGCAATAATTAAAAAATAATCCTGTTGTTTGGTCCCCAAGGAAAGAATTCCTTTCCAGCTAAAGAGATTTTTACTTTTTGAATCTCTGCCAGACAGGGAAACCAAATACTTGGTTTCCCCCTCTTCCCATGAGCTCTTTCACCATCTGTGCATGATCACGGCCCAGCCTTTCTTTCCACCCCTCTGAAAAGCACACAAGGATTCCTCCCAAACGTGTCATCATAGCAACATGTGGCTGCTGGGGATGGTGCTGGTGAAATTGGGGTTGGATTAAATGTGACATGAAGCCACGCTTCAGTGGCCATCAGGGGCCTGATGTGGAGGGAGAAGTTTGGGGAATTATTTTTCCTCTCCACTCAGGGAAGCATCTCTTTCCCCAAATGCCCTTGTCCCTCCCTGAACTGCATGCGACAAGGAAAGCACTGTCACTCCCTCCCCTCCCAAACATTGCAGCTGGCACTGAAGCCTGTACAGGTTTTCTGCGCGCTCCCTATTTCAGCAACTGCTCCGTAGACTACTAGAGCCACTCTGCAGGGTTTCTGTCTGTAAATCCATGCACTAACGAATTCACGGATCACTCTTCTGCATGGCCTTTCTGAATCATCCAGCCATTATGTACCATCCCTCTCCACGGCTGCTCAGGATGTTCCCTGTCACGTCCTCCATGAGGATTCAGTGCTTTGAGCTCAAAGGCATTGATGCAAGGGAGGTGGTGAACACTGTGGTCAACACTTGGCCCATAGAGATCACACGTTAGTCAGTCTGCAGGAAGCTTTGCTGTGACTAGTTTACACTGACAATGTTTTTGAACAGCAAAAGCTTGAAACTTCCTTCTAAGAAAAACTGGCTTTTCAGAAGCCGCCGAAGTACTCAACACTGCAGACACGTGACTATTAACTTCATTTTTGTTCCTCGGCTAAATCTTGAAATGCATGCAACATGCCTGGAAAAGGGAGGGCTTGCAGGGGAACAGAAGTGCAGTTGCACTTCAGACATTGTTTCCTCTGATGATACACTCCTGTCTAGTCACTGCTGTATCTGCAAAGCATTGCACGCTTTTGTAAGGACTTGCAGAAGTACTTGCAGAAGGTTCTAGCTCAGGTTACGTTCTCAAGGCTTACTGTAATGCACATAACACAACTCCAGCTCTGCTGGGCACTGTGAAATACACAGTCCAGAATTTGCAAAATGTGCACATACGGACAGCCACAAATGCTAACTGCAGCTTTCAAAATGGAAACAACAGCAAAAAACCCAAAGTCTTCAGGAACATAATGCAAACCGAATCCCAGTACTCACAGCAAACCATCATTGAAATGCAGCTGAAGACACCACTATGGGTGTTTTTCAAGAGTCTAATGAAATGGATATTACTAACAGAATAAACAGATAGGAAGCCAAAAAAGACGTGTTCTTTTCTTCCTTCCACTATTCAGGATCAAAACCAGTGTCTAGTTTGAGCTGTTCTCACTCTCCCTTCAACCATGCTGAAATCATCCTGATGACATTACTTCTTGGAGCAATATCATCTACAAAGAAAAAGCCCTTTAAGACTGCAGATCTATTCATACCTGGTTAGCACATCACCTTCAAAAAAAAGGGTCTTAGTCCTGCAGCTTTGCAATAAATGGTTAGTTAATGTAGCAATGCTGGTGGCAAGTGGCAGAATTTAGTTTATGATTTTTTAATTTTTCCAAATTCACGTCATACAAACTATGCTCTGACTGTAATGGTGTGGAATTGATCTCAAAAAGATTACTGATCTACGGAGAGAAAGGAATAAAACTGGAATATATTCCCTCTGCTTCAAAGTGCTATCAGCAAGTTACACTTCTACAAATATCTTTGAGGAAAGAGTGTAGAAACAACAGTACCGATGGTCACATTCTGGAGGTTACCAAAAGCTAAAAAGTTTAGCTTAACTCCCAAGTTAAAGAATTAACACAAAGAAGTTGTGCAAGGGTCAGAGCAAATGTATCACTGTGCCACACTTTTGAACACCTTGTCACACCCTGATCCCTTCAGAAGTAAAAATGTCCCACAAAGCCTGTGGTTTTGATACAGAAAAAGCATTTATAGCTGGTCAGTACCAGATCCATGTTTTACTGAGCTGTAGAAAAATGACTGAACAATTTAACACTCCCTGTCAGTTTGCCTTATACAAATTTTAAGGCGTGTAACAACTCTCTGTTGTTAAAGGTTCTCCCAAAAGTGCCTGTTGTGCACAGCAGTCCTGGCAACATTGGAGGTTCCAATAACAGCAAGCACATCCTTGAAGCAGCAGCTCAGTCACATATGAGTATGGCACTATCACACAGCAGGGTGTTACGGAGTTTAAACACACAAAAGGTTTTTTTAAAAAATTCACTAACAAGACATTACATCCATTCCTTACCTGGTAGAGTTGGTGCAACTCCTCTAGATGTCCTGCCTGAGTTGGTTATGGGAAGCTGACCTGCTTTTCATAGGAGAAGGCTGCTCCTTGATGCTGGCCTGCTGCAAGATCCCCAGTTCCTTTGATCCACTGCAGAAAGCCTTAGACAAGGAAACTTCTTAACATCACTGGGCAAGAGGCATGCTGAGAACATTTGTTCTAAAACAAACACTGGCAGGAATAAATCAAGAAGTTCGAAAGGAAATAAAGAGGTTAGGCAGCTTCCGTTCACAGACACCAGACTAAACTTGTTTCTTATTCAGTTAGATAATACTAATACTAACTCTAAAACTAATACTAACATCCAGAGACATTTTATGGGGGCCTAGGAGCGTTTCAAGAGAACAGAGATTACAGAAAAGATATAATTTATAGCTGCTAGTGTCATTTTATATTGTTCAAAAATATTTCTGTGCAAGTTTGCATCAGTTTCCCAAAGTAACATAGCAAAAGGTAATTTCTAGTCTCACTAACTACAGACCCCAAGGTGTGAAAAGGGAACATGCCGGACAGGTGATGTTTCTAAGCTAAAGAGAAAACCATGTTATTCCCCCTGAATGAGAAGCACAGGACAGCAGGCAGATTTTTGAAATGTTGAATCGTCTAAATAAATTCCATTCCGCTCCCCATAACTGAATCTTTCACAGGATAAACTGTGAGTGGAGATAGGGCAGCCCAGAACAGCATCCCAAATAGTCGTCTTCCATATCCTCCCACCAAGCCATGCCAAATCACTTTGGCTCGACAAAAACTACCCATGATCCCAGACTGCCTGGCTCAGGAAGGTTTAGCTTTGCCTTTGCTGGAAGACACCCAGCTCTCCAGTCCCTGCCTCCCCCACTGGGGCAGGTAAAGGGCAGGGCAGCCCGCTCATAGCCGGGCAAGGCAGCGGGCAGCCAGGGTGGCCGAGCTCACGGGTGGGATGGCTGGGGCAGCAAGCCTCCATGCCAGGCTACTGCACACCCCAGTAGCACATTTGGCCTGCTGCAAGCACCCATCGCACACATCACTCTAAATATAAGCACACATGATTTACTTGCACTGTAGTACAGTTCCACATGAGAATTTAGAGAGAAGGTCCAAAGGGAAGAGAGGGAGCCATAGCAGAACTCATCCGAGACACTGCCCATCCCAGTTCTCCTTCCTTTGCTCTTTCTGTTCTTTACCTACTGTGCTGTAGGAAGGCAAAGAAACTAATAAATCTTCTGATTATGCTAATGGGTCACTTTACAGTAGACATAAGCCTTGAAGAAAACCCTGTAATCAAGACTTCCTTCTGCCTTTGGGTTTTAAGCTAACATCTTTCCACTGGGACAATGAAATTTTTCCTCAAATACTGAAAAGAAATGCGAAGAAAGCTGAAAGATTTCCCACTGCACAGAAGGGAGTCAGACAGCATCTACCCTAACTCGAGAAAACTGCGCTTTGCAACACGCACAACAAACCTACTTCCAGTAACCCCTGATGTGCTACTTGCACCGTAAACTCTAGAGGAATACAGCTAGGAAAGCAACTTCAGCAGCGCAACTAAAGAATAACTCACCAGTTTCTCACCGGCTAGTGCTCTGTAGCACATTCCTACCTCTGTAATACCTATGGTTATGCCAACTGATATACACAAGTAAAATTTGGTTTCAGTAAAGCTCTATTTTTATTAGAAAATAAAGGTGTACATAGAGGATGTGAGAGTGAGGGTGACACACACTTGAACCATGAGTTAACTCAGATTCAGCATGGGCACACTTCTGTAAAGCTCAGGGGTCTATTTCATTCACCTAGCACATGCAGTCTATATTGTCAGCCTTGTAGCCCGCTCCTGTCTCCCCTGCCAGGACACCTAACCCCTCAGGGCAGAGATGCACCTTCTACATCAGTCCTCCTGCAACTGATGAGATTAACTCAGGTCTACCAGTCACTTCATCCCCGTTAGCAGAGCTGAAAATCTCTTGTCACTCCACTCCACAACTTTTCTCCTAGATCCCCCGCTCCACCTCCCTCCCCTAAAAAAGGAAAATGTCCTCCCAGCCTCTTCAGCAGTCCTGGCCTGGGATATCAAAAGGTCAGTGTAAATAAACTGTCTCGACTCTCCCAACTCTCTTGTGAGCTCAGGTTTTCACCTTCAGCCCTTCCTGCTCCATAACTACCTTAACCTCCCCAACCTCCACCCTCCCACAGTCATTTCTTAGCCTACCTGGGGACCATGGCCTCCTACATTTTTTCAGCATACCTTGTAGCAGGCAAACTACCAGATGCCTCTTGACACCCATTGACCATCAGGCTATCAGCCCTCATAGAACCAGAATTTGCAAGCAGGCTGTGCCCTGTAGGCTAGCCCAGCTTGGGACAAGGGTCTCGTTGCTATGATTAAGACCTCTACTACAATTTCAGGAAATCATGAAGGAGCAGAGAGGTCTAAAGAGTTGGCTTTATAAACATTACATAAAACAGCATCAGCCCTAAACAGAAGGAGGAGTGAGCTGGCAATGACAATACTGGGATGCAAGGGAGAAACGAGGCACCTAACTAGGACAGGGTTTCAGCAGGGAGTGAGACACTGCCCACTCCTTGGGACAATCCCTTCCCTAAAATCACTGCCATTTCCCAATTTCCCAGACACATCCAATGTAAAAGCTTAGCTCTTCCATCACATCACACTCTACACAAACAGCCTCTGTGTACCCTAGGAGGAGCTGAAATCGCCCGCGGCAGTTGTTGAAATCATTCCCTGTGCTGAAAGCCATGGCAAGACACGTGCAGGACCTCATTCTATGTTGCAAAGAGGTTTAAGAGATTTGAAGCTGAGGAAGCCACATGTGTATATTGTATTTCACATTGCAGAAGGAGGATGCCTTGAGGACAGCATGCACGTTAATCTTCTATGCATATCAAAGAAATAATTTTAAGTAATCCAGGATGCAATATCTAGCTAGTTTATAAAATTTTCCATTTTGTTGGTCTGTAGAAAAGCTAGTGTTAAATAACCAAAATATAATGCCCGATAGCTTTTTAGAAAACCTCTTCATCACAGTATTTAAATATATCATTATGTGCTTTTTAAAAGCCTGATTGGAAAAATTACATCATTTTGGATTTTCTCAACATTTGGTGCGTCAGCTCTCAGTGTCTAAGAGCCCTATAAATAGATGTTTGGACCACCTCAACACAATTCATGTATGCAGTTTTTCCATAATCCACTTAACTCTATTATTCAAATAAAGTGCAACAGGATCTTTTCTTGGAAACAGGGATTATGCAACGCTCAGTACAGGAGGTTCAAGAAAAACAGTATAAAGCCAAACATGAGCTGCAAACACTTGCAGAGGAGCAGAGTCTGTTTATATTTATTTATATGCTGTGTTTGCTTTTCTTTCTCACCTAACAGCCACTATCTCCTTTTGCCTCTTTTGATCTACCAAACTCTTTCTCTCACCAAGAGTGTGGCCAAACCCTTAAACATCAATTGCCAACTGATTGATAATGAAAATATAATTGTAGGATGACCAAAACCTTTAATATAACTAGATCCCTATGCTGCTACGAATCACTGTTTCAAATTAAAATTATAAACCCCTATAGTACTGATGAGATTTTGCCAAAATCCACTGAATTCTGGAGTTTGTTAGAAAACCAAAACACTTACAGTTTCAGATCAGATGGCTAAACACTACAAGCATAGCTTTCTACACACAGAAAAGTTTTTCTCTCATATCTCTAAAAGGCAACTGCTATTAATATACTCCCCTAACCTCCTTAAGAGCCTTCCAGTTACATGCAAGTAGAATACAAATATAAAAAAAAAAATATATGCAATTCAGCAATGAGAACTCTGAATGAAACCTTTGAAAATATACTGTATAACACTACTTTAGCACACACGTGCATATATCTGTATGTACCTAAACCATATTTGAGGATGAATTTCATTATCTGTGTCTTTCTTTTACTTATATACCGAATATATCAATTATTCACCTAGTGTCAACCACTTGGCTAAAGAGCTCTATGAAAGACCCGAGTATATAATTTGATACAATGCATATTAGCGTAAAAGAAAGCTCCAGAATAAAATGCATTGAGATGGATTCTTTGCTTCATAAAAATGAAGTTAGGGCTTCTGGTCAGTTCAACACTCAAAAGCTGTTTATAAGGATCTCAATTTAATCTCATGCTTAAGATTAATTTAGAACCTCAGTAGCCTACCCCACCCTCTCGAGGGAATTCCCAGCTATGGAGACCCACAAGCTGTAAGCAAGTCTCAAAAAGGGCTATTTTTATCAGAATGCGGTGTAGGTTATGGACTTATGTGTTATGCGGATGAAGACATCAAAGGAAGCAATAAAATTTGGAGAACATGAGGGAGGTCGAAAATATCAGATACTGTCAAATATCTACTGACAATTATAATGGGATATAATGCCAAAGCATTGGCACTAGGGGGAGACTTTTTAGGAACTGTCCTTCCTTTTCATTAACTCAAGCGCTCTGGAATTAGGCACCGTGAAATGCATAGGGAGAGGGGAAGGGCATTCCCAGGAGCAAGGAGCAACTCCAACAGAGCACAGATGCATTGAACTGTGTTAAGGCTCAGCACAACTCAACTGGGGGAATGCCAGTGGTCACGGGGGTTTGAGGCAGCTGATGGCTCTTTTCCGAAATGTCTTCTGCAGTGGGGAGATATCGCAAGAAAAATAAGTGCATAAGAAAAAACATCCACTTAAAATAGTAAATAGGTAACAGCAAAGGCGCTAACAGTAAAATCACCACTCACTTTCTGTCTGCCTTTCCATTGAAACACGACTCAGAAAACACTCTTTAGCCCACCCCAGTTCTTAGCTTTCACCACAGGACTGTCTGCCACCAGCACCAGCAATCACAACTAGTAAGTGCTTAAACCAAGTACTGCCAGCCATTAGCTTTTTAATGAGAAAGTTCCTAAAAGCAAGAATACGCTTTAGTATCACCATTTCCATTCTTTTTTCACCCGACTGGTGAGCCGTTTCACTTTTAAGTGTGATTCAGAATGCCAAGTGCAGAAAAAAGTATCTCCATAGTTACACACCTCTTTCTTGCAACAAAGTGTCAGTTCTCCATGGCTCTGCTTTCAAATTTTAAGTGCTGAAACACAGTAAAAATGCCTTGCCTCAATCATCATGATAGATTAGTTTTCAGTTTTTAGTCAAAAACTAAAACATACAACATTTTCCTCTCTTCATTATAACTGAAAGAGCCCAAAGGAAATAATCTAAAAATCCAACTCATGATGTAAAAGAAAACTTTGTGTAGAGATACATCCGTTCTGTAACACCAAAAAGGAAGATTCAGCCTGAATTTATGTCAAAACAAGAGACATTCCAAAGAGTATATATTTGAAAATAGAAGATATATGGCCCATATAAATATGCAAAAGTAGAACATCCTAATACAATCTTAGCATAAAATATAATGCTCACAAATTATTGCAAGTTTAACTCTTACATTTGCAATGTACAGAAATTAAGAGCGAGATATTAATTAAAAATTATGTTATATATTCTTTCATTTAACACAAGTATGCCACCAATGCTATGTAAGAAATCCTTACCCTTCTTTACAAGACATTAAAAGACATTAAACAAGAATAATTTACAGAACACAAGTCCAAATACCTCATAACAGACACCACATGTTCAGAACATAAGCATATCCAAGGTATCAAACCTTCCTCCAACTAGACTTGACATGTACCCACCTGCCCAGTGCTCCTCATTACAATTAAAAAAGGAACTGCACAGCTGCTCTGCTAATTAAGATTAAATAAGTCAGTTTCACTGGATTAATCTACCCATACAGACAATATCATTCATTAGAAATGCACGGCTGGGGTTAGAGGTAAGCCCATAAGTGATTTTTGTTTGTTATTTAACTCCTGTTTCTAGAAATGGGAAATTATATCTACCTTGTGACTGTCTCACATTCTGATTTCTGCTGTTACGCTCTAGTCGTAATCACATCTAAACGTTTGCTTTATAAACTATGAAGAAATGTAGGTCGCACCTGAACTTCTTCCACTCACTGACTCATGGACTTACAAATCCTGCAGGTCCTATAGAAACATAAATTCATTTGACACATGTGAGTTCAATAGCTGATTCCTTTTGGGACCTGTGATAATTTCAGCATCTGTTTGAAGCACTAGCAGCACCAAGTCTAAAGCTCTCCGCCATGCCTCTGTCTTGGCTGTAACATTATCATAAACCTTTAAACCCTCTCCACGGTCAGCAAAGTGACCAGAACCACCCCTGAGCAGAGCACCTCTTCTAAACTCTTTCAATATATATGCTGAGGGAGAGCCACACTCGGCTGCTTTTTTGAGGTGATGATCAACTGAGGTACACGCTTCCAACTCCGATGCAGCTTTTGCAGTGTTACACAAAACCACTGAAAGATACTGCTTCCAGCCATTTGCTAACGCTTGGAGCACAACTGATGTATACTCTGTCGCAGATGCTGCCAGCCAAGGATTGCGAAACTCTTTCACAGCATTTTTATTTGCTGGCTGTGAAGGCTGTTCTGCAAGCATCTGAATGTGACTAAGGCACAAGAGCTCCACTGCACCACCACCAAGAAAAACCTTCTCGTCATTTAAAGCATGATGGAGTCGATACACTAAAGTCCAGAACTGGTCTTCAATGAGCTGCATCTTTGAAGCTACAGTAGTGGTAAGCACTGCCGTGAGCAGGGGAATTCCTCGCGCTTTAATCCTGACTGGCACAAGCTCACCCAGATCCATTGCACGCCCATCACAGGCCTTCCACAGCTCCACCTGGGCCCCGCTCCCCACACAGGAAGCATTCA
This sequence comes from Burhinus bistriatus, assembly GCA_013397275.1. Classification (NCBI taxonomy): domain Eukaryota; kingdom Metazoa; phylum Chordata; class Aves; order Charadriiformes; family Burhinidae; genus Burhinus; species Burhinus bistriatus. The sequence goes on from VYXH01000334.1 coordinate 2,436,360, forward strand.
GCTGGGTGAGGTACGTCACTGACTGGGCGCTGGTGACCTCCCCAAAGGCACACAACACATCCCGAGTCACAGAACCAATCACCAATATACTGTTTGCTATGCATCTTTCCATTAAGTTTTCACACACATTTCCTTTGACCAAAACCAAGTTTACTTCAAAGCTTATCAAAATATCTAACGTACTGCTTAGCCACAAGTCTCCGTCTCTGCCTTCCAGTAGGCTAGGATCCTCCAATATGGTCCTTACATTACATGGTCTATTAAAACCTAAGTGACGATATTGTTCAGTTAGGTCACCATCCATTAGCAGAATCCGGAGGAGTTTGTCTTCAAAGTACTTGATAACTGTGGCTTGTTCTGGTGACACTAGTGTGACAAAGCCTGGGGAGACATGAGAATAGCTTTCAGGCAGGCCCAGTAAACAGCATGTCACAATTTCTGCAATATTAAACTGGGAAGAGCCACGGCATTCTGCTCTCTCCTGTTGATACGCAACAATGTTTTGCAGCAGTTTCACACTAGTCTGATTTCCATGGCTCAGAGCCATTGCCAGGTGTCCTAAACCATAACATTCACATGGATCTGCCGATGGTCCTGAAAGGAATCTCTGAAAATTACCTTGCTGACTTGAAAAATGGCTTTTTCCTAGAGTGCTGAAGTATCTGCTATGGGTTAACTTTTGTTTGTTACAGCTGGATGCGATAACACCACTTCCAGAAATCACAGAGGTACTTTTGTCAGCCGCTGGTTTGACAAGAGAAGCTATTGAACCAAAGCTGGCCAAAGGTGAAACCAGGCGCTTCTTAAAATTAGAATCATCTTCTAGATAGGAACAAGAATTTACTGGAATTACTTCTGGTGCAGAAATATCTTTCTGAGAATACAGGAAAACCTGAGGATTTAGAAGACTGTCACATCCAATTTGGCAAGTTTTACTTTTATAAGCATTTGGCCTAACGCTACTAGAACACAGCTCTTTATTTACATCATGTATTGATATTTGAAGACAGTAGACTGTCTCACAGCAAGAATTCAACGCCTCCGACAACACAGATACTATTGCTGAAACAGGAACATTCTGCTGGAGGCACTCCAGTACAGCATTGCTCCATGCACCAACGAGAAACAACAGGGTACTCATCCCAGTCCTAAACTCCTTGTTTTGTGCCTGAATGGTTTCATTAAGAAGCTGTCCAGCAGCACTAGTTAAATCCAAACTTTCAGTCAGTCTAACAGCAGAACATATCAACGTGCTTTGGTTGGTGCTTTCATCCACAACGAATTTACATGATTTCATTGGCCCCAATAAAGTTCTTCCAGCTAACGCTAAGGATGAGAGCTGCTGAAGTCCAATATGTCTTCTTGTATTCACACCCCTGAAAGCCATGGGCAGCAGGCAGCATCTGTGAACAGAACACAAACTTATTGCCCCATCCTCACAGCACTCCAGAGCATGTATCACCAAAACCGAAATTAACAGTCTAACACTGAACACAGCTCTCCTGTGAGGGTCTCTGTATAAAACAGTTCTTCAGTCTGTGCACTTATTATGAGACATCAACGCATACAGTTGCTCAAATGGTGCATTGCTAAAATACCATGGAATTTTTTCTTGCTGGCAGATAGTACAGTGTCATTAATTCCAGTGGTTTCTTAAACATGAAGCAGTACAGATTTTATAGAACCACCATTTCTCTCCTGACCTGCTATCTGGAATTTCAGTTATTTGCCTTACTTAGGGCAAAAGTTCATTAGAGCAGAATGGACAATTATGTGCAAAACCAAAGTGCTCTGTACAGATCCATCTTGGTACCAATAGTTATGCCACTGACTTTAACCTTCAAATTTGGAAAAACATTAAACTTATTTTATTCCAATTCTCCTTATTCCATTTGGCACGCATCAATATTTCATTAAATGTGCATGAAAAGGAATGGCACCTTCCTCATACCTCACAAAACAAACTGCAAAAGCTTTAAAGTTTTGATCTACTAGTCAGTTTTAATTCCTTCCATACCACACTCCTGTGGCAGACCACACGGATTAAATTAAAGTTCCCTTTTTTTCTCCCCACTCCCCTCGCATTTGAATGAAAAAGTATACACACCAAGAATTAAGAAGCCTTAGGTCATATACCTTTTATGCTCAGATTCAAATAATTTATCTCCCTAAAAGTCCCTTTGCATCGCTATTCCAAATCCAAAAAAATCATCTTCCACCCCACTCAGTGAAAGTCCATCTGAATATTAACTCAAATCAAGACAAAGTGTGAATTTAAAAAGCAGAGTATGTAGTCATAAGTAACCTTTATATGCTGACAGACCTGAAGTTCTAGTTTAGCCCAAACTGACAACAGAATTTCCCTTCAATTACTAGGTATATCTCGAAGTATCAAAAAAATCATTAAGCAAGAAATTATTTTGGTCTATAGTTATCCATAATCAACAATTTAAGAAAAGGACTTTTAGATAAGCAACAAATTTTGATTTAAAATTGCACTGGGATGGCGCATATGAAAACCTCCATCCAACCTGCCTAACGGTTTTTCCAGAAATTTTTCCTGGCAATCGCTTGCAATAATGGTCTTGCCATGCTATGTACCCAAATCAATACTTCCAGTAGTAATAATAAAAAAGGCTCTTTTTTCTTAATTGGAATCCTTAGCTTAATATCACAGGTAGCTTGTTTTGAAACACACAAACAAAAAAATTGAAGTGATTAAATAGTAATCATTAGCTTATGGAATCCAATACGAAACATGTTTCCCCCATTCCCCAAAAAAACTCATTCCATCTGATTTCTCTCAAGGATTTACTAAGACAGTAATTTTGCTTTGGGTTGGTTTTTATTTTTCTTTGCTTTTTGTTCGTTTGTGATTTTGTGGGGGTTGGAGATTTTGGTAGGGTTTTTTTTTGTTTGTTGTGTTTGGGGGTGGTTTTGGTTTTTTGGGTTTTGTTGGGTTGGTTTGAGGGTTTTTTTGTTGTTTTTGGGTTTTTTGGTTTTTTTGACATCACTGTTTATGAATTCAAGCAGTTCTCAACTAGTAATGGTCACTTCTCAACCTGCTCGTGTTTTGATAGAAAGAACAAATAACCAATTTGTGGTTCTCCTCATAAAATTTAGGTAAGAGCTACATTAGCTATGCTGAAAGGCCAATAATGCTCTCTCACTACCTAGGCCCTTGGCACATCATTCTGGGCAGAAGGCCATGCTGCTGTTCAGGTGGGAGACAACTACAGAAGGACTGGTGGGAAAGGGGTTTCCATTTTCCAGTACAGTGAGCTTCTTACTCCCCAGTCACTCCCAAACGAGGGTTCAACACAGCAATATGAACCACTGTCTTATTAGAATGTCATTTTTATTTCAACAAATGTAAAACCAAGACTGGTTACAAGACAGATTAATTAAAGTTAGCGCAGCACCTTCTATCAAGCCAATACACTTCCACCAAACCTCAATGTAGCCAACTACAAGTTGCTTAAGTAAAATTTTCTCTGAAATTTTAGTTGAAAAACGTACCCCCTACTTTTGGCTTAAACGCATACTTTAGAACTGTAGCTTCATTTTGGACAACAGCCTGTACTCCTGCAGATCCATAAACCTGAACTAAATGGACCCAGGGCTTGGCTGCAATACCAGATGAAGGCAGGGCATTTGTAATACATTTGTGATTTTGTGATACTTACCCCCCGTTTGTTTTATGCATATTATTTTGGCCAGAACATCACACTGTCTTATGCTGTGGGAACCAACGTACAGCAGACCCAAAATTCAACTTTTCATCCCCCCACCCCTGACCTCCTACCTCTTTTTCCATCCAGTCTGAGGTGGAACAGTAAAGGGTCGAGTGGAATTACATTTCAAACACTGGTGAGGTCAGCAAAGGAGGCAGCATCCTGGACAATGAATGAACAAACTGGTAGCAAAGTACAGCCACATGTGAGACAGCAACTACGGATGGCTGGCTTGCTGACCTACTGCTGCCTGCCTCATCACTCATCTCTGCAAGCAAAATGAAAATTGACCTTACATTCAATTTATGTTTACACACACGGGTTTTAGGGGTGTCAAGCGAAGAACTCTGGGATACAGGAGGCATGCCAAACACTTATTGCTCACTTTGTCTTACAGCACCTCAACCACGAAAGCTAAATTAAGAGAACAAAATTTTAGATCACTTTTCCAAATTAACACATTTCTGTGAAATGTTGGCAAAAGAAGTCTTGCATGCACACGCACACATTCTCTTGCGCCAGAACTGGTGCACAATGAATGAGAGAATCCTCTGCTTGCAACTAAACCACCAAGTGTTCAGGTAACTGTCACGACTTACCTGGTCTACCTAAGAGCTAGCACTACCAATGTAGGAAGAGAAAGAGCTTCCTAGACTGGTACAGCCGAACCCAAACCCCCATGGTGAACCAACCCCGCGTCACTCACAGCCTGCAAGCGGAAAGCAGCCAGCACGCCAGCGGGGAAGCGGAGGGCACCGCGGCAGGAGCCGAGACCCGCCCAGCTGAGGCCCTGGTAGCGGCCCTGGTAGCGACCCGGCCCCTTCCTCCCGGCCGGAGAGCCCGGCCCAGACCCCTCGCCAGCCCCGCGGCCAGGCGGGTGCTGGTTTCTCACCGATTCGGCTGCTTTTCCCTCCGCTCCCCGCGGCTGGGCTGGGCTGAGGCGGGCTGAGGTGAAGTGAGGCGGGCTGAGG
>VYXH01000334.1:2443623-2483716 GCA_013397275.1 Burhinus bistriatus
CCGCACCCGCCCGCCCATCCCCGGCCTCGGGCGGGCAGGCAGCCGTTGGGCTCGGAGGGCTGTGGGGAGCTGGCGTGGGGACGGCCTCGGTTGCCAAGGCCGGCCTCTGGTGCTTGGTTTCCTCACGCAACGCGGAAGTCAACAACACCAGCCAAAAAAGGGCAAGCNCGTCCAAAAGCAACAGAATCTGCAAAGTATTTCCCCAGATGCATGTATGTATTCATACATACAGATGTATACTCAGGCTGCAAGAAAAAAGGTTCAGATACTATGTCAGTAGTATTTTTTTCTTTATAGTCATGAAAAGGTCTCATGTGGGTTTCTCCTAGGGCAGAATAGTAGTAGTAAAAAAATGATGCCTATGTTAATAGCAGGGAAGTGTCAGAGGTGTGCCAGACAAATTGGTTTGCAATCCAACCTGGGAGGGACAAATCATGTTAAAAAAATGAAATTTCATTTCCAAATACAACAAAATGGAACCTTCTGTGTTACACATTGGGTATTTAAAAGAGAGATCCCAGCCAAAAAAAGGTAAGTTCACCAGAGGCAAGAGATCGCTCAGCAGTAGCTAGAAAACAAATTCCTTTCTTGGTATTCATTTTATTTACTTTTATAAAGCCCAGCCAGTTTAAGTTTGGGGTGGGAGGAACTGCCCTTCCTTCCCTGAATCTGTGCAGATTCAAGACTAAAGGACTAAAATCTGTCTGCTGCTGGTTTAGAAGAAAACCTACATTCAAGGAAAAAGTCTTTCCTGCTCAATAGGTGGGTGGTGGGGGGAAAACACTCTGTACTGCACTAGCTTGCACCAGGAGCAGGAAAGGTCTCAGAAGTGTCCTGGATAATAACACTCAGCATAAGCAGATTAGTTCTCCTTATGGGACCGATTTTGTATTGATCTCACTACTACCACAGCGTGTTGTTACATAGCACCACAGCTAGCTGGTGGACAGGCAGGCAGAGCTACACAGCTCCCTTTAAACTTTGCTCCAACAGAACAGATGTTGACAGACATCCCGTTTCAGTGCTGACTCTGAGGAGTGGCTGAATTTGAGTCCCACTTACAGTGAAGACCCTGTACGCCAGCCTTTTTAGCTGTGAGGATGATTTACTCATGTTTTCCAGGTGAAACCACTCCTGACACATCAAGGCACCCGGAAGGAGGTGCAGAGGGATCTCAGTCACCTCAGTGGAGTGTTCATTTTCAGACTGCCCACCTGTCTTTCTGGCATTACTCCTTTTAGTGATGATCTTTCTGTTTAAAACAGAAAACATGAAGCCCAAATGCTTATTGCCCAGTAACAAAGTCTTCAGCTTCTTTTCTTTCTAGAATAACCTAAGAAAATGAGCATAGAGACCCAGTGTCTACCACTTGCAGCCAGGAATGTCTCTCACTTCTGCTACAGCTTCACTGTTGTTACTTATAATTTAGTTGTGTTTTGAATTTTCCCTGGAGTGGGCTATTCCTTATCTTTTCTCTCCTTCATTTTCTGAAGGCATCCAACTATAGAAAACCTGGCTTAAGTACAGCCCAGCGGAAGAAAAGTGGCTTGAAGCCTGAACTTACAGAAGAGCAAAAGCAGGAGATCAGAGAAGCTTTTGATTTGTTTGATACTGATGGATCTGGAAGCATCGACATAAAAGAACTGAAGGTTTTCAAGCTTTTTTTTCTTGGATGGAAATATCTTTGGTCTGAAATTTGTAGCTGCTTTTCCTGTTTGTCCAGCCCTATTTTAAAATAGTTTTGAAGTATGCACAAGAATAATGGCTGGCTGTCATGACTGAATTTGGGTCGTTACTACATGGTTAACCTGAGAAAGCTCTGTATGCAATACTTCAGAACAGACAGGCTTCTCTAATACATGGATAGTAGGTCAGATCGCTTTGAGTATCTGAGCATTAGAGGAAATAAACACTTCCTATGTTTAGGTACGCACAGTACACATTTCAGTTTTCATGACTGAGATAATTTTTTCTCAGAAGTGGACTTTTGTTGTTCTAGGATGAATGTCAGAATACCAAATTTTTTCTTCATCTCAGAACTAAACACACAGATTTGCATACATTCAGGAAAGATACAACCATATTTTCATATACATAATCTAAAATTTACCTGGTTTTTAATTTAAAAAAGAACAAAACAGAGATCTGAGTTGCATTTCAGCAGCAATTCAGGGAGCATGTGTGTGCGTTTGCACATGCATACACTCACAGTAGTACAAGGGGGAAGATTATTCTTGGTTCTCTCCCTATGGTTTTACGTGTTTGATCTTTTTTTAAGCGTGAACGTTTTATCTTATCTCCTTGACATTGATTTTTCACATACACACACTCTGCCTCAATTTCTGTGTATGTAACCTAGAAGCATGAGTTACCTAAGCCTGTGGCTTATCTCAGGATTTGTTTGGAAGTACTTATGCTTAGTTAAGGAGAGTGTTCTCTGAACGCAGACGATACGTGTTAAAATACAGTTCTTAAAATGGATTGAAACATTTTAGCATCAGCCATTTAATGCTATGTTTTTCTTTTTCCAAATTAATTCCAAATAATGGATATTTTACAATAAAAATTGTTCCCCTCTGAAAGACAAAATGGAACATTTTCAGTTGTCCCGTTGCAAGAAACTGGTCAGAAAACACACTGCAGTTAAATATTAAGTTTCTGATGAGTTAGCACTTTCCAGTAGAACAGTGTTTAGCGAGAAAATTTCTGCCTAATATTAACTATTGATTTCCAGTACAGCATACAGGAAGAATGAATGTTCACAGTTCAAATCTTCCTCTAGTTACATGCTCTTGAAACTTCAGTCTGTGAATTAAATATGCTGTAATCATCTGGGACACCAGGATTGTGAAGTTACTAATAAACACCTAAGTAGCAAAATCCTTGTTCTAGGCTGGTGAAACACCAGAGCCTGGTTTTAAACAGTGTTAATATTAAGCATTTGTACAACAATCTACACAACTGGTTTTGCAGTAATACTTTGCTTGTCCTCTGTAAGGCTCAGGAGGTTTGCTTTGCTTTTCTTCAACTAGCACAGCAGTCAGTCTTTGATTTGCTGAGGTTGAGACGCTTACAGAGTACTGTAAGTTCCCACCCCCTCTCACTCCCCCCTCCCCACCACCTAGCCAGAAATGCCAAGAGCTATGCATATGAATTTCTACTGGATTGTGTAAGTTAACTGCATGTAATTCCACACCCATCAAAATTAATGGCCATTCTGCACTTAATTTCAAATGGAGCGAGGTCACATCCCTGGTCTCCAAAACTCCCCTGGAGTCCCATTTTGATAATCCAGTCCCTTTATGAACTATGTAGACTGGAACCTTTACCTAATTCAGACACAAAAAGTTTCTCTTAGTTTCAGAAACATATATCCATGTTCCACATGGATCTAAAGAGAAAATATGTTCAAGTCTTAAGAATATCAAACCTATGCTATTTGGAAAGATGAAACAAGCAGGTAAGAGATATCAAGATGTTTTCATTGCAGTGAGTTATTACAGTTTTGCATGAGGAAATTAAACAAGCTTTAGTGCAGCTGCTGTCACGATAGTTCTGGTGGCCTCCTAACAGAATTGCTTTTTGGCGCAGGTTGCGATGCGTGCTTTAGGCTTTGAGCCAAAGAAGGAAGAAATTAAGAAAATGATAGCAGATATTGACAAAGAAGGAAGCGGCACCATTGACTTTGAAGACTTTTTGGCTATGATGACGCAAAAAATGGTAAGAATTCTTCATAGAAATTCTTGTGCCAGCATAAAAAAAATACTGAGAAGGAGTATCTCTGTGGCAGGTGGTTTCTAATTAATGTATGTTTTACTCTTGTTTTAGAGTGAAAAGGATTCAAAAGAAGAAATCTTGAAAGCTTTCAGATTATTTGATGATGATGGGACAGGAAAAATTTCATTCAAAAACTTGAAAAGGGTTGCCAAGGAACTGGGAGAAAATTTAACAGATGAAGAACTTCAGGTAAATTTTGATTTGCCAGAGCTTTTCTAACAGGCACAGACCAATGCTGTAGCTCTTAAAGATTGAACGGAAATTTATGCCTAGACAAAAAGGGCTGAGAGGTCAGAAATACGAAGAGCGGTCAAATACATAGTTATGTTTGCACGTTAAGTGCTTCTGATTTGTTGTTGTTTTAATGAATGGTAGATCTTGTGTTCAGGGCCCAGTGCCTGATGATATGTACAATATGTTTTGTAGGAAATGATTGATGAAGCTGATCGAGATGGAGATGGAGAAGTGAGTGAGCAAGAATTTCTGAGAATCATGAAGAAAACTAGCTTATATTAATATTTGTTGCCTTGCTATACAGCTGCTCCAAAAGATAACCTGGAAAAGACTTAAAAACTGGGCTTGTGTCTCCTGCATATTTTCTGCCATATAAAGAAAGTCTGAAAGGATAGATTTTTGGTTCATTCTTCTTTTTCAGCAAAGTTAATTGGGGAAGGGGGTCTTCAGTACCCAGAACTGTTAAAATGAGATACTGCAGAAGTGAAAAGGAAGGCTGAACTGAACCTGCCAGGCAGGGTCCCTTCCCCTCCCCCTTGACAATTTCACTGATTGCCATTTTGGATCAAGAACGCCATGTTTCAACTATTTAACTAAAAGACATTTCACTTGAGATGTGAAGATGCCCACTGCTGCTGGGAAAGGCCACTTTTGACTTTCCTAAGGCTACAGAATGAAGGTACAAGCACAGTATTTTATTCCTTTTTAAGGCTTTTAGGTTATCTTTTGGCATTTGTCTCCTTTTGTTTATTTCCATGAAAGACTCTAAAACCAACTGCATATCTGTCTTTATTTCTGTATGAAATGCTGTTTTCCCATGGCAAGTGGTTTTTGGACCTAATGGGAAGCAAATGTAGGTAACCAGATTTGGTTCTTCATTTGGAGCTATGTGCCATCAGTAGATGTTGTTCTATTTATCTGATCATCTGAAACCTAATTTACTTGAATGTAACCTGCTTGGATTATCAAAGTTTATTGTATAATCAGTCAACATCTTGTGCCACTGTTCTTACTCCCAAGACATTACAGAGCTGCTGTTGTGCCAGGATTTTAGGCACCTAAAAAGTTCAGTTCTGTGGTGCACTGGGCTAAATTTTGTCTTTGGCTGTTTACAGTCAAGTTGCAGGGACGACTCACATCTGAAGTGGAAAAAAAATAGCTTGCCTTGGACATCTGTGGAACACTGAATATATTTAGATCCATGCAATCCACATTAATTTCAGACATCACAGGTTTGGGTTGATTTTTTTTTTTAAGAGTACCTTCATTTGCATGAACATTCAGACATCACAGGTTTGGGGTTTTTTTTGGTTTTGGTTTTGTTTGGGTTTTTTTTGGTTTTTTTTTTTTTTTAGGAGTACCTTCATTTTTGTGACTATTTCTTGCGTATACCATCAATCTAGGACTTACTGGAGAGCCACATTTCCTTCTGTATTATGGTGACAGAGCATTGACACACAACATGACATCCGACTATGTGCTTCTGCAGCAGGGTTTATCCTTGGGTCCTGATTAGACAATCAGCTTCAAAACTGCAGGGAAATGGTATAATCTTAAATTCCGTGTCTCTCGCCGAGGCGGCACCTGAAGGAGAGTTTGTTACTCCTCACAGTGAAGTGGCAAGTAGGTAGCAAAACGCCAGATGAGTTCAGCAGGAAGGGGAGGGAAAAGAACAGTATTTCACCAGTATCTGTTAAGATGCCTCTTTTCTTCAGACAGCTTCTGGTGCTTGACAGCACTAAGGGGGTTTGTAGAAGAAACAGCTCCTGGATTAGCTCCTCATTACAGCTGCTTCAGCTCTCATGAGCTGTAAGGGCCCAGCAGGGGGAGAATCAGTTTCAGGAGCAGAAAGGAGAAGTGTTCATTTACATATCTTGTCAGTATGCAGATGTAGACCTGCCACATTCTGCCTCAGTCCTCCCAGTTTTGTACTCCGAACAACTCTAAATAGACCCTCTCTAACCTGTACAGAAGGAGGCTTAAACCTGTGGGAGAACAGGGATTGTGTAGGACCCTGGAAAACTCAAGAGACCTGCGAAGTCCCCTATTAACATATTCAGTGGCAGTAGATGTAACCTGTAGTACTGTAAGCGTTTCAGAATGTCTATTAACTTTGTATAAGTGTGAAATAAAAATGTTTTGCAAGTTAAGGACTTTATGTGCTTTATAACTTGGTGTGCTTACTATGAAAAGTAAATTTTAAAAAATAATTTTAACGCGTTAAATAGTTCAACAAGTACATTTTCACTTTCATTTATCTTTTCTTTCTAAGAGAAATTCTTAGGTGCAGTAGTGTATCACATAATTCCTCTGCCTCTTCCACTCTGCTGATTAAAAGTTTCTAGTACTAACCACTTATATTCTGAAAGGGAAATTTGAAGTTCTAGTTGATGATGGGGAATCCCAGAGCCTAGTAGAGTGACTGTACTTTTTTTAATGCTGCCACAGGAAAAGATTGATGACTGTTGTTTACCTATGATGCATGTCACTTCTCTCTTCCTGTTCTAATCCCATTACCTGACTTCTGAAGGTAGGAAAAAGACACACAATCATACCTACCGTATACATTACAGTTATTTCTGGCTTGCCCATTAATCTCGTAAGTCTGGAATGTCGAGCAGTGGCTGAATTAGTATAAAAGTTGCAAGTGTTAACGTAATAGAACAAGTGTCTCACGCTACTTTAGTTTGCATGATAGTGAGGGCTATCTTGTCGCCTCTTCAGCCACACGCACCAAGTATGATGATTAACACAGCAATATCGACAGCAGCACACGGCAGCACTCTGGTTCCACGTCAATTATTTTCAGCACCCTTGGGAATCCTTCCTGTCCCTTCTAGAATTTTACCTTTTACATTTCTATACATGGTGGAGGAAAAGGAACCTGCTTGAAGCCAACAGCAGAACTCAGAGTTAGGCTTGTGTGAGGAACTGCCCATTCAGGAATTTCATCCTTTTACTGTGCTGGACAAAGTGACTCAGATCCATGAACTGGGAAGGTACCCAGCAGACATTTTTCCTGGGCTCTGTTCTAGTGCCTGCTCGAGTAGCTTAGTCTAAATGGAGGGGTTTCACTAGAGGAGACAGATCACTTGCACCCCCTCCTCCCCTTCCCATTCAACTCTATTCACAAAAATAAGAGCTGGGACACTTCCAGGAGACTTGGATTCAACTCCTTTGCACCAAAGCACCAAAAAGGAGGCAAAGCAGGGATTTGGGTTGCCTTGCATGAAAGGACCCATCCCTCAAGACACTTGAATCCAAGAGGTCATAAGCGTGAGTGCATACTGACTGGCACCTGGTGCAGAGAGGAAGGCTTCAGTCCCAACCCTGCTCGATATTCCCTACAGACTGACCTGGGCGGCTCCAGGGGCAGCAGGAGGCAGGTGGCTGTGAACCTCATCCTTTGCATCCCTCTTCCCCTTCGTGCCAACAGAGAGGCTGGGTTCTTACCTGGCATTTGCAAATTCCCCTCAGATGGCTGCAATTCAGACACTGCAGTATGCGCATCCAGCTGAGATCCTTCCTCCTGCGACATCAACGAAGCCCAGTTTTCAGTTTGAGCGTTCGGTCTAGTCAGATACTGTACAGAAAGGAAAGTGGAACTGCAATTTGTGTATGGCAAGCACCTAAACATCAAAGCATTGGTAAGGGTGATAATATTGCAAATGACTTCCAATGAAAAATGTTTTTAAAAGAAAATCAACTGGGCTTTTAATAAAATACAAAATAGTTCAGGAGAAGAAATTTACATACAAGTTATATTTCAAAATATGCCAGCTGCATGGCAATTTTAAACTAACCTTTGCCGTTATCTCCCCTGTGCAACTTAAAGTTATCATCTCTCAGCCCCACAATCCTGCCAGTCCCACAGTAAAGCAAATCTTGAGCTGGCTGTAGAAAACAACAAAAAAACCCATGACTATCTCATGTGCAAAAGTGTTTTAAGTAATCTGAGCTGGCAACTTGAGACACTGGGCTGTTGTGCTTCCTCACCACATCGCAGTGAGAAGTGGGTAAAGGCAGCAATCTGGAAGGCCGTTCAGTTCTTCGCAGTTATACCTGTGCCAGATGTGTGTGAAACAGCAGGCTGGCCAGGCACAGGTGATTGCAAAAGACTGGAGGAGTCTTGCATTGCTTGAGGCGCTCATGCAGTTAACTAGTAACCAGTGCTACGCTCTCACTCCCTCTAGGTGTGAGACTGTTTTCAAAGCAATAACCACAGGGTCAACTTCTAACACTGCAGAAAAATAATGGCTTCTTTTCAGGTAAGCCTAATCTTGGTATTTAAAACAGGATGGGGCAGGGGGAAGCAACAGAAGAAACCCTTGGTGTACTTTCACATGCCAAGAGTCCTACTAGCAGGACCCAAATGTTTCAATAGATTGATGAGGCATTTAATACTAAAATATTTAAATTGGTCATTTGAAGAATAACTCGCATGTCCTGCAAACTGCCTGCTGAAGTTACACCACATAATTGAAATGTTAAGTATTAATTCCCTGGAAACCTCCTCACTGAGTTCATATAAATCAAATATTGCCACATTACATTTGCTTTTAAACATAAGCGGATTTTGAGAAAGACTCTGGCAGTAGAAAGTGCTCTGAGCCAGAATTCACCATTGCCACATTTGATACGTGGAAATGCTGGTAGAACACATTTTTCTGACGTGGGTTAAATCTTTCTGTGCCCGCAACAAAAACTCTACCATACTACTTAAATCTATTCCATGAGCCAGCTGGTACTTTTGGCAATCTTTGCAAGCGCATCGGCATGATGTATTGCCTTTAGTTGGTGCATTTTTTGCAGACAGCCATTCTCCCAAAATACCAACATTAAAGCCAAATCAGAACCATTGAGACTGCATCCGGGTACTGTTGTCAGTGCCCCCCCTGCTCACTCAGAACTCATTCTCCTTGTCACATTTGTTTGAAAATTATTTTTGTTTCCTTACACAGATAAAAACAAATGAAGATGAGAAAAATACTGCTCCCGACATGCTTCAAAACACAAGCTTTGTTTCAAAACCTAGTTACAGATGGTAACAGAAACTAACCACAGCTGTCTGATGCGTTTTACAAAAATCAGGCAGGGAGAGCAAACAATCAGATAGTTAAGGATCTAAGCAAACAAACAGCTCAGTCTACAGGCTGGGATGATCCTTGACACTTAAGGAAAGAAACCCTATGAGGATAATTCAGCAAAGACAGCTTCCTTTTTGTCATATATATCAATATAAATAGCGTAGCTGTGGGTGGACAGTCGCACCAAACAACAATAGGGTATGTCACTGCCCAGGGTGATGAGGCATACGCCTCTCCGAATGGCTCTGCTGAACGGAAGGCCAGGACTGCCCCTTCGCTACAGCCCAAAGGTTCCCTGAAAGTCTCTGCTGAGCAAGCACAAAATTCTGCTTTCAGTGGGCATTGCACGCTCTGCTTAACTACAGCATGCACTCCTGAAAGGTGTAGAAGTCTTTTCGCTCTCTCTTGTAAGGGGATAAAGAGCTGATAGATCTGAGCGTGTGACAGTCTCGCTAGAGGGCATCCAGTTACTAACATGTAAGATGAGTGATGCTTATTTCCCTCCTCCGTGGCTTTTAATGACGATCGAAAGTAGGCTAACAAACACCATCCAGCTGGGGCTTGAAATGTGTGGTTGGATACAGAATTATTTTTTTCTGAAAAAAGAACAACAGGCTTCTCACACAATTCAAGTGCAAAATGCTGTAATTATTAATTGGTTGTTCAAAGCTAAACCCCCAAACCACACTTTCTGAAACTCCCACTCTGTATCAATTAACGACAGACACGCTCTCAGGGGAGCGGAGAACTGAACTTGCCTGTCACACAGTCCCCCTGAGTGCTCTGACCACTACCCTGTAGAGTTATTTTCTCTCTTTGGGAATATTGCTGCCAAATGAGACCACTTCAAGCAGAGAGACAGAGCCAGACTCGCTGTAGGATGCTCGTGGCCCTCCCTTGGGATATGGGAAAGCTGGAATCGTGGCCTTGCTTCGAGTCAAGAGGAACAAGGATTTGAGAATTAGACTCTTGTCCCCAAGGTGAGTGTGTTGACCTTTAGGAGACTGTCTGCACTGGGATGTGTCTTATTCCAGTGGCTTTGTGGGGTGGAGCGTGACCAAGAAACACGTTTTCAGGCAAATTCCTGGCCAGAGATCAAAAGTACGATAGATGGATACCTGCCTTCACTTAAAGGCAGCTCAGAATGTCAAGAGCTTGACAGCTCATACCTACTACTGGAAAAATACAGGGGGCCTGTGAGGAAGAGATATGGAGTTAGGGTGGAGCAAGACAGAGGACTGAATCTGATGATTCAAAACGCGATTTATGTGCCCAATTCCTTCAGCAGTACAGAGAGAAAGAGGGTCTTAGAGCGATGATCCAAATTTCCCTGCTAACCCGGGAGCCTAGCAGAGCTGGCTTATAGCATAGTTGCTCCCATGCATGGCAGCAGAACATGGACCAGCAGTTCAGACTTCATCCCAAATGGTACCGACATCGCGCCTACCTTTAAGAGCCTCAGCCCTTCTTCATGATTTCAGGGGTCCAGGGGCGTGGAGTTGGGGACTTAAAACTATAGCTCTTGACCTCTTTGGAGTTCTGACTGCCACTAATTACTAAACTTGAAATTGCTCAAGTCAATTCTTTTTGCTTGTCTGACTTAGATTTGACACAGTGAGTAAGAACAAAGCGAAGCTGTCAAACCTGAGCTGCAAACAGGCAATATTCTGGGCACAGCCGTAACAGTTTCACATGTGTTTATTATTCCCCCCATGTTGGATGAATGTGCATGCATATGCATACTGTATACGCACATGCGAATCTTGCGGTCTTGTCATTATTATAGGGTTTCACATACTTTGGACATGCAAAAAGTACAAATGGGAGCATACGTTTAGAAGCTTCACTTGGAAAGAGGGTGGGTTTGTTGTAACATTTTTGTCCCAAAAGGATAGGATCCATGTACTGTAGAGTTATCATGGAGCAGAATTCTAGCCCTTGGAGTGAAAAATCCCACTGGGCCAGCAAGGGCTGTGGGAACTGGCATGGGAACTCCCTGTACCAGGTTCGGGGTCCGCAACAAACTGGTGTGGTCTCACTGAGCTGGCCCTTGTTCTCAAGGTCACTTTCTTTCCTTTGAAAGCTTCTGACCGGTTCTAGTAGTGACATAAGTCACCACCACCCCCCCCCCCCCCCCCCCCCCCACGCAAAACAAAAAAAAAAAAAAAATANAGGGGGGAAAAACACCGCTCGAGCTCCCCTAAGACCCTCCCTCTCCCCCCCCCCCCCCCCCCCCCCCCCCCCCAACATTAAATAAAGCAAAAAAATAGGTTTCTGTAAGAAACAAATGCAACAGCTGACCTAGCCCATTTCCAACATTATTTTAAAGTATTCTCTGCCCAAAACCACAGTTTAGTTCAAGAAAACCAGTAAAATTTAAAATTCCATGCTATTGTATGAAGTTCCTTCTTCACCTGCCTCTGCTCAATTCCCTCACCAGATATATGCTTTCCTGTAAATTCTTTCAGGCCTCCAAATGAGAAGTACCATGAAAGATCTAAACATCAAAGAAAAACTGACTGCAAACATTGCAGATCTGATTTATAAACACTAGAAGGTGTTTCACTACAAACAAGCGACATTTATACCAACTTCCAAAAATGTGGTATCAGATCACTCCAATTTCAGTTTTTAAAAGTCTGCATTGCTCACGTTAAAACAAAAGCTAAGGTGGCAGGTCCAGAGGTTTCCTCTTTAGATAGCTTATGCCATGATTGGCCAAAGAAGAAATCCACCAAAGCACCATTTCCACACATCTTTTGAGTGTTTTGCTTAAATCAGTCCATAGAATGTAGTCAATTATGTGAGGTCAAAGATCATTGCTGCAGAATAGCTCCTTTTGGAAAGGGAGTATATAAATTTAACAAACTTCTTTTTTTTTCCCAAGTTAACTAAATTAGTATGGGACCACATATTGATGAGGTCCAAAAAATGGGTCACAAAGAACTATCCTTTTCATCTTAAAAAGGTATCTATTGAACTCAACATCTGGATTTCTTTTATTCATTCCATTTCAGATTTCTGACGAGGCCTCTCTGCAACTTCGACTAGGCAGGACTGGTGGTTCTGTTTAAATCAAATGTTAAAGCCCGTAATTTTTGAAGCGTTTCTCCCTGTCACCATTGCCAAAAGCTCTTTTTCAATTACTCAGTTCTTGATGGCTAATCAGTTACACAAGGAAACAGAAACCAGCTTTGCTTAAAACTCCACCAAATGGGCACAGTAAGTGAACAAAGATTTTATTTTTTTTCGATTACTTTCTCAGTTCTAGTAGTCTCATCTGTTACTTGTGGAACAACAGGTACATTTTGCAGAAGCAGAACAAGATTTTTTTTCTGGATTAAAAAAACCCCGTCAGTGGAAGTACAGTCCATCTAGAGCTGACCTATGCTTTTGTAAGTAACAGGTGAAACAGGGGCAAAAACTACAATTATTTTCTCTAAGCAGAAAAATACCATAGCGGAGACTAGTGTTTGGTAAACACATCCCTTCCATGGCCATTTTTCAGCTGCCTCCTTCATATTAGAAACCAATAAAGTATTAAACAAAATGGCCAACAGGTTTGAATATTATTTCTGTTTGTGCTGCGAAATAAATAAATATTCTTTGTCGAATCCTGATAAACTAGGTCACTACCTGGGTGAAGTAAACGCTTAGCAGCCTTCTGCAGAAAACAATTTTACAGTTGCTTACAGTATTAAAAATAGTAATATTACAAATCCAAGAGAAAATATGAGTTGAAAATGCTTATGTATCAAAATTAAAGGAGCTTTTCCCAGAAATGAAACAGCCTTTAGGAGGGGGGTGGGAAGAAACAAGTATTCTTATTCTTCCTAGTACCAAAACAAGATGCAATAGATGTATTAAACAGGATATTATTTATTATGTGGGGATTTTTGCGCAAAGATTCAGAATTCTCCTGACTATCAAATGCCATGCAATACTATGACTCACCAAGTCAAGATCTAGGATGGTTCAATCCTGACCACCTCCTGCTACGGGCTCAGCATCATCTATTCCCTTTGCCTTCAGTGGGACTAAGCGGTGCTTAGCACTTTTGCAAAATTGGGCCCTAGACAATGAAGGCTTTTGGTATGGGCTTCCTATTTCCTGCGGTGGATTTGTGTAGGTGGCCTTGTTACCAGAAATCCATACTCCTACACAGCAACTTCTGACTGTATTTCTGCAGAAATGACTATGATGAAAGGAATGAAATATTTTTTAAATAAAAATCATGTGTTTGTTTCTCCAAACCAGTTAGGGTATCTCCTGCTGGCGAGATTAATTTCTTCACCTCTTGCGTGGCAAAATTAAGAGCAGGGTGGAAACCAAAAGGATTAAGGTTTTCAAAGGCATGGCAGCTTGGGCTGCCGTGCACACCGAGAGGGGAGAGCCCATCTCTACTGTCCCCTGCCCATCGCCAGCGGCTGAGTCACTGGCCCAGCCTGCACAGCTCCTCGCTGCTGTGTTTCACAGCCGTCCTCTGCCTCGCAGCCAGGAAAATCCCACATCCTCCCAGTGGGTGTAGGAAACGCCGCTACAGCTTCTGGATGCGTCGCCACCAAAAACAAAGGGGAGATTGTGGTGCGGGCGGTGTCCGTGGGCTCAGGGCCAGAGTCCCGGGACCTTGCTGACGGCATCCCAGCTCCTGAGGCACAACGCAACCAGCGCTGCCTGCGTGCCTGCCCACCGGCCCGCTGGTTTGCCAACCCCAATGCTGTCAGGTGCATGACCAGCACTACCTCCCCGCATGGGCATCTGCCAGGGCCACCAGGAAACTGTCCTGCCATCCCACTTCATCCTGTCTCTCTGCTCTTTGGCAAGAGGAAGGTCGCACCTAGCCCTTACTTGTCTTCTTCCTGGGCCATCCAGCCCAGGCCGTTGGACGGCTTCAAGCGCAGGGGCTTACTGAAGTCACTAGTCTTGCCATGCTGTTATAGCCAGCACAGCCCTGGTGGGCTCCAGTGAAGGTCACCAGAGATGCTCCTCTCACATCGCACCCATCTTGGCTCACTCTCCACCATTCTCCATGAACAGACAATTGCAGAGGTGAGTGCAATCAGCCAGGGCAGCTTCAATCTCTGAATTTGCCAACACCGGTTGAATACTGCCAATGCTGCTTCAGGCGATGGCTCTGCAAGCATACTGCTGAGAAAGCAACTGAAGACATTGCTCACAGATCTATATTGTTTCCTTCTGCAAGTTCCCTGTGGCACTTGCCAAGCTTATGCTGAGGGTGATGTTGTTCTAAGAAGACCACAAGGACACCGGGTCAGGCAGCCAGAGCCTGGCTCTCCAGTCTCAGGTTGACTATTGCTCCTCTTGGGACAAGAAACACATGGGCAGACTGGCATGGGTCTGCCCAGCTGTCTGGGCAACTGCTCCAGACAAAAGCTCTTTTGAGAAGCCGCTCCTGTAAAGTTGACAAGAAGAGACCTGTCATCCCTGAATGTGTGCTCAGACACACAGGTGGCAGCAGATTGCCTTCGGAAAGCAATTAAACAGCCTCTGTTAGTCCTGTGCAGTACAAGTCTTCCCACCCAAAGTCTCCAATGGCCACTTAGCTCAGAACTGGCATCAGCTCCCTAGCCAACCCAACAACCCTAACACAACCTTTCTTCACTAGCACCATGCTTCCTTGGAGGCCTCTTCTCCTCCTTATGCAGAGCTGCTGCCCCTGCACCTCCAGCACTGTCCTCCCATTCCATTTAGCCATCTGAACTTCTAGAACGGTAAGCAGTCAGACCATGCAGGAAATAAAGGAGAGAAAAATTCTCCTGGCATCCATTCCCTGTCACATTTGTTCCATGCTCATATTGACCAAAACAGGAAAGCACAGAAAGGGGAAAATAGCTACATGTCAAGGGAAAAACAAACCACCCTTTCCTAACTCTGTCTCGGCATGTATTCATTTACTAGACCAAGTGCCTTTGACCCAGCCTGATGGGCAGACAAGAGAGCCTGCCTTTGTAATCTGTGCCAACAACGAAGCCCAACAAATACTTTACCGTGACTGGGTCACCACTTGGATGTTTTAACACTGATGTTCAACACCAACATTTTATTCTGAGAAGGCGTCACAGGGCTTGACTCCACCATTGGCCTGGCTCAACCACAGGTTCCCCCTTCATTAGGTTCATCATATCCCCTATCAGGTAAACCATTTTATAGTGATGACCAAGCAGTTGTTTACAGGTATTCCATGGCCATGATCTGGGATGCTTCTAAATATGTACAGCTGCATTCTTGGGGTGAATTTCCTTTTACACGTTGGAGTTAGAATGAATTTACATCAATGAATAAAGTGTGAGCTGGTGGCTCATTGTCCCTGGAGTTCAAAAGTTTAAGGTGGTTTTTGAATACCACCTGAAAATGTAAAGGTGGCAGATCAGTTTCTTTAACCTACAAAATAATTTGTTTTTAAAAGTGAAGCACTGATTCAAACTGAATCTAGATATTTAATGGAAAATGGAGTCTAGGACAGTAATTTTCGTGGCACTGTTGCCATCCTGAAACTTTCGTAGTTCAAAAGGTGGCATAAGTCTTTGACAAAAATGAAATCGTTTGACACTTATTTCAGCAGTTTCCATTGAGAAATTGCCTTGTGCATGGCACGGTCTCTTTAAAAACATTGCATCAACTTCAGTAGATTTTACTTGATAACGCTCACTGAGTTCCTAGCATAGCAATTACCACTATTTATTATTTGCATATGAGATTTTTAGGGACTATCCAAGCAGAACAGTAATAGCCCCATGCCCTAGAAAGCTTTCAACCTCAGAAGACAGCTGGTAACGGACAGATAATACATAAGGCAGTGTTGGCCAGAAATCCAAGGTACATTAACATCCTTTTGATAGTAATTTCTTAGAAAAGGGACATTTCCCAAAGCCATCTGAAGAAGACCGAAATTGGGATGCTGTGGAAATACCAAAAATATGTAACAGGAGGGTGGTAGAGCCTTGGAACACAGGTCAGTAAGAGGCAGAAGGGAATGTACCGACAGCGAGTGGGAGATGATGGTGAGGCTGAGAGTACATCACAGCTGGCCTTGGATGAACAGGCATTTTACCTGCATCTAATACAGTAGAGCAGAAAGATATCACAGAAACTATTTAAGCAGAGAGGTAGGTTTGGAAAATTAGCTTTGCAGTAGCAGGCAAGGATTATGTGAAAGCCAAGAAGAATCCTGCAATCAGAGATACAGAAAGAAAGTTTAGCTCTGTGACTAAAACCTTTACATTACTGAATACACACATCCAGACTTAAACATTATCTGGGTACAGATCAGTCCCAGCCAAAGATGATGCCCAAGCTGCAAGTCTGAGTGAGAAGCAAGTTGCTGGGGCTTTAACCATCAAACGACAAGTACAGCCCACTCTCAGTCGTCTGTGACTGCCTAATGCATGTTGCAGATTAGCCATGCTGCAAGTGTGGGGACACTGGAGGAGTCCCAGAGCAGAGCTAGAAGATCCAGGCATGGGTCAAGCAAACGAAGCTGTACAGCTCTCTAGGTCTGCTGGGGTCCAAACTCAGTTTCCATGCTTTTGGGCAGGGCTGCTCCTAAATTAATGACTTGCAGATTAGTTGCTGTGATTTAAAAAACCATTTGGGTGCTTTTGCCTGGGGCTGCTCAGAGTTTTGGGTTCCTGGAGCACTTGGGAAAGCAAGCAAAGACTTCGCAACCACATGGAGCCAGCGTGGGTCTGCAGCATATCTGGCACCACAAGCCTTGATGGACATGAAAGTAATCTGTATGGAGACACCCTGGTGGCTGCCACAGAGCCAACACACCAGGCAGAGGGAAGCTGAGCCAGGCATGATCCATCTCACTCCATCTCTCTGCAGTCTGGCCAAGGTAGATGTACTCTGCACTCTGATGTACCCTCTGCTTTTTGGTTTTGTTGCAACACAGACCTCCCAGTCCCTTCTCTACCTGTGGACTGCCACACAAACATCAGACTAGTGGTAAATGCTAAAATGTGCTAGCTGTGCTGAGCTTGAGCTTACGAGATACTGCCTTCATCATCCTTGGACTAGAAGCACCCAGTGTGACACTGACCTAGCAAGAATTTGGGGTGGCTACAATGTCAGGGACTGAAGGTGCCCTCTTATTACTTTGTGCTGGGTCACGCACTCCACCGTGCTTCCTGTACTTTCCTGGGTTTAGCAGTGGGGAGCTGTCAGTAACCACAGCGCTATGACTAACACGACACACCACGCCACGCTCATGAGAACTGTAAGATCCTTTCTAAGTGTGACAGCCTAGCAGGTGGGACAGGAAGGGCACGAGTCTCCTCTGCCTTGGGAAGCCCACACAGCCTCCAGCAGGGAGCTGGAAAGAAACGTGGACAGCAGCAATGGCAATTCATATGTAATATACTAGAGCACCTTGGGAAAAAACTTATCACAAACTGCAGAGAAGCATCACATCAGGGAGTTATCATGCCCTTTGCAAGGCAGAAAGGGGGGGACATGAAATAGGGTTGCCAATTCCTCGTGCTTCTTCAGCCACAGTCATTTTGCTCACCCGACTGGTAAATTGTGACTGCACATACATCCCTGAACAGATCCACACTAACATACAGCCAGCTCTGCTGTTGCTTCTGCAAAGCTCTTCCCCAGCATCAGATTACTCTTACCATCTCTCTGCTAGCCTGCTGCCATATACACACCTAAAACTTTCCTCATTGCCTTTGGCATAATGTTGTTTAATAATCATTCCTGCTCCCCAAAGCCGTGCAATTCACAGGCCTCGCTGGGGGTGCTGCTCACTCCTCCTCACTCCGTGCTTGCTGTCCCAGCCAAAGCCCACCCCTGAAGGCAGCCCTGCCTGCTATCATCGCTGCGCTTAGCTCACCCTCAACAAGCCTGGCTCTTTTTCCACCTCGCTCTGCACCTCCTCCTACACTCTCAGCTGCTTCACATTACCTTCGCTACACACGGATTTGCACCAATTTCAAGACTCATGTTATTCTTGTAAAGCAATACAAACTCTTGGAATAGCACAGCAGGCTTTTTCACCTGTGTCCGTTATGATGGCAAGATGACCGGGCATAACTACTATTAAACTGATGTTACAGAGACCCCTGAAGGTGTTGCAAGACTTCAACCAGCTACTTAATTTAACTTGGTTTCAGTTTGATCAGTGCAAACTGTGCATGCCTGGGCAAAAACCCACTGTTTGCAGCTGCCTGCAGGACGAGCAGTACAGAAGGAAGAGCTGCGGCTGATTCTGAGTGCGTCCCCCTTAGATTGCTAAAGAAAAGGATCTGGCAGTCACGCCTGCGATGAGTGACTCAATAAGCACTCAGTAAGAAACTCTGCATAGAAGAGTGCAAGGCAACCTCACCTAATACCCAGCCTGAGGCAAGAGATGGGTGAACTGAAGCCCCTTCCCATGGCCAGATGGGAAGCCAAGCAAAGACAGGCCACCTGCGGCAGTCCTGATCCGAGCAAGGCAGGAACCTTAGCAGGACAGCCATTTCATGCAACACAAGGATGTCTGCATGACCCTGGGGGACTATGATCTCAGGCAGGTAGCATAGTACTCTGAATTTATGCCAAAATCAGCTGTGTTTTTCAGTTTCCCCTTTCCTTATACCCTTACTCTGCAGGAAGAGAGGAATTGTGTATATATATCTAACCTTCATCTTTATGCGTGCTTGACCTATGATAAAAAACAGGCATCAGTCACCAGAAGCAGGACTTTCAAAGTACCAAGTCCTCTGTATACCTGTGTTGCCAGTAGGACATCACTTTTACCACTAGAAGCACACCAGGCTCCTGCTTACAGTTCCTATCTTCCTCTCTACCGCTCCTTCCCCTTCTCCACCAGTTGTTTTTACTAAGAGTGGCTATGCTTGTTCTTCAGAGTCCATACTCTTACAGCTCAATATTTACCTCAAGATGCACTTCCACATGTTCCCCTCATTCAAAACAGCCCAAAGGGCAAAGTCACATGACTACCAGGGAGGAGCAGTTACAAAACATCTAAAGGATTTAGAAGCACAAGTTCTGCTTACCCTCAGTCTGACTTCTAATGGCAAATATCTCTGACATTTCTGCAGATTTCCTTTTTAAAGTTGGTTTTTTTTTTTTTTTTAAATGTTAAAAAATGAATTCTAAAGGAGATTTGGATGAATTTTTACCTTTAGCTGAAGAATAACACAACAGAGGATCATGTCAAATCACACAAGAGGCACATACTAGAGAGCGATGGAGGAAGTTCCGTCAAGGCTTAGAGAGAAAGAAGGGAAACTGCCATGGTCACTTGAGCAAGTTCTGAATCCAAATCCCTTCCAATACCCAAACCTGATTGGCACAAAGGTATAAACCATCTTTAAACACATGATGTGTTGCACAATTTGGTCACAGGTGTCTGTTTTATGTGGCTGTGGAAATGCCTCCGAGAGATTATTTTTAGCAGATACTGATCTACTTTTAACCAGACAACTGGCATCTTCCCCCCTCCTCCCCTCTTTGTGTTAAGACAATGCCCTCCACCAAGTTCTTTCCAGCCAGTCCCAGGGTAAGCTCCCAGCCCTCTCTCAGGGCAAGGACCAGGACTGAAATCCTTGCTGTAGCTTCTCCTAAGATAATTTTACACAATTTCCCCTTTTCTCCAGCTGGCCCTAGCTCCGCTTCTCTTGGACAACTTACAAACCTGAAAAGGGCTCATCCCCTGTCTGGAAGCCAAGAGCTCCCCAACAGAGACCTCTCTCTGCCAGCCTGATAGAGGAAAACCACCTTCCTGCTAGCAAGGCAAGACATTGCCCTCTCCCATTCTACTCATTCAGGATGTCTCCAGGGTAAGAGCAGAGGGTGGATCTATTTGAACTGGAAAATTACTAATCGTTAATACGTTATCTGCCCACCTCAGCCCAGGGATCTGTGAATCATTAACAAACCAATACTGGTTTTTGCAAATAACACCAGTTTTCTCCCCTTCAGAGGCCACTTTCCTAGGAATGGATTACAAACAGTTCAGGTCAGGCGCTCAGTCCTTGTGTTTACAATGACTAGTGTTGGTTGGCTATGCCACGTGCATTTCTTACTCTTCAGCTGAGTGACAAGCTTTCTAGTCAGGAGACCGAAACACCAAATGGGAGCTAATGAATACTACATCCTCCATGGCTTCAGAGGTATGATAATTTATGTTAGAATTCAGATATGTACAAGCCAAAGCACAGGGAAATAGTATGTTTTTTCTGAAACTAACAGCAGCTATATGACTTCAGGGATTGCCTTTGATCTGGCAGCAAGCAGAAGTACGGTACTACTCAACTAATTTCTTGAGCATCTCCAATGACACTCACACTTTATTCTTTATTCACTTATAACGAGCTGACAGCTTCACTCGTGCAACAGAAGATTTATCTTCACATATTAAAGGAAAGGGACAGGGAGCAGGCTTTTGGTTAGAGTATTGTTAAAGACTGAGCAAAACTACACACAAACCTCTGATCTGTTGGCTCAGACCAGCAATGGACACTTGAATGGTAAATTTATCAGTTGTCAAGCTTTCCATTTGACCTTTTAAACACCAGCACGCTGCCTCAGTCCTTTTGCAGCCCCAGGTCTGACGTTAGTGACTCAGCAGCTCATCGGATACCCTGTAAAGTCTGCAGGCACACAGGACAATGTGGTTTTCAGTGATAATTTTCCATCAATGCTCTGTACTTTCTTTCTCATTTAAGTCAGTCTCGTACTATTAATGATCAGAAGATGGAAGCCCTTGATAATTTCGGCTTCAGAAGACCAGACAAGGTATGTTAATTACAATATGAAAATCAGGGTGCTAGAACAAGGCACATCACGCCATCTTATGACTGTATGCTCTTCCTCTATTAGTTTGTTTTTAATTGTACGCAATGCTTTTTTAACCAACATTTGCTGACATTTAATGGCTGATAAAACAATGATTTGCAGAAACTGTTTATGAATGGCTGTTTTATCACATCATAACACCTGTCAAATGGAACTTCCATGGCATAACCGAGAATGCAGCAGATGAGGAAAACCAGGCTCCTGTTGGTACTACGCAGCTTGCACCACTTGCACAATTTGGTCACAGGTGGCTGCTTGTTTTATGTGGCTGTGGAAATGCATCTGAGGGATTATTTTTGGCAGATATTGATCTACTTCAACCAAAGGATTGTAAGTGGTTCAGAAATGCTTTTGTACATAGAAACCCTGTGAAACTGTTTTGAGCACCTCCTCTTCCTCCCTATCTCTTAAAACCAAGATTTGCTCTGGTACAAAAACATGGGAAGATGGAGGAAAACAGAGGTTAGTAGCGAGAGTCTAATGCAGAAAAAGAGTTTTTATGAGGCAACTGTGCAGGCATACACCACAACCCTGCCTGTGGCTCTGCTGTGAATGAGGTTAGTCCTTCCACATCAGATAGCTTGTAAAGAAAAATCCAGATAACAGAGCAGAACAGCTTCACTGTGAGCAGAATCTGTCTGGCTCATTACAAAGGCATTTCTACGGCAACACTGGGTGATGTATCTGGAGATTTTGGTTTTGCAGTGGATGAAAGCTGTGAACACACAATTTCTTCCTATCTTCAAAGAAGACAACCCTTGTTTCAGAGCTCCCAGACCTAGGAGGACTCTGAGGTCAGCACAATGTCTCAGGTTTTACTTTAGCCAGTTCAAAGGACCCAAAAATGAAATATCTAAGACTCTGTGAGAGGAATGGCAGAAGTTGAACAATATAATTAAAAATGGGGGAGAGCCGGGAGAAGTTCTTTGTATTTTGGAACCGGGCCTGTGAAGAGCAGGGGTGAAAATGCATAGGATTTCAATAATATACTTCCCACTTTGACAGATCTCATTACTTTATGATTTAATATTATAGGTTTTATGTAAGAGAATACCATTTCACTTTTGGAATAAAACTGGAATCTCAAGCGATTCTCTCTCTGAATCCAAGAGTGGCATGACTAATTAATCTCCTGTCTTCAACAGAGTCAATAGCTCTCTGGAGGCACATAAAATTGCCAGGGAAGGGCAGCACACTTGCAAAGCCAAGCTTTCATAGTTAAGAAGAGCAATAGCTATATTTGTTTGCTCAACCTTAATTCAGCCTGTTACTGATTTCTGTTACTAGTTTTTAATTACATGACGTTGCAGATTTTTCTGTAGTGCTACTGACAGATGAATTACTCAAATTACTGGTCTTTCTTGTTCTTTGCCTTATTTTGTACATCACATAAATCCAGCATTAGTTCTTGTAAAAAAATTCATTCTTTTATGTGGTGTACTCATCCAAATCTCCTCATTCCTTACAAACACAAATGTGTTTACTCTCAAACAGCTGAAAAGCAACATTGCACTGTTTCCCTATTTTGCTCATAACAAGAAGTCCAGAGAGAAAGTACAGGCAATACAATCAAGGAAAAAAAAAAAAAAGTGAGTTTTGCATGCTGAGAGCCTAATATTTCTGAGTATTTAGTATTTTGTGCCAATTCCTAGCATGAGGCACAGCTTTCTGGCAGCTGCTAGTGCTCACCTTCACATCAAAGCCCAGGGCATGCTGAGTTGGGTACCTAGAAAATGCACAAATTCTGGCTCCGCGTTGCAGAAATCTCAGTCTTTTCAGCTTGCTAGGCACTACACACAGTCCATGAGGTAAAGACTAGGAGCTTATGTATGCAAAATGGGCTCTATAAATGCCTTCTTAGAGGAGGTCAATGGAGGATGATCAAATCAGGGGCAGGATTAATTGCTGGGATGATGAGGGACAGGTGGGAAGCGAGTGAGAGGACACAGCCTGACTTCAGGTTTGGTAATCTAGGGAGCAGCTGAAAGCTCCACACCATCAAACTGACAGATATCCCCTACCCAGAGGCCAAAAAATTAACACTGTACTGTCTTATGCACACACATAGATAAAATGTATTAAGGGAGTGTTATGTAGGTTAAAAAAAAAAAATCCCTCTCCTTACTCTTTTGAGGGAGTCTGACTCATGATTTTCAAACTTTCTCACAGTTCAAGACATAGCCATGGCCTTAAAAAGCAAAGGTGGGAGGAAAGGATATAAACACACCAGCATCCTGCAGAAAGGAGCATGCAGAAAGGAGTCGTAAAGCTGTCAGGGAATTTCTTAACTTTGATCACAGGATTTTGAACTCTGAACAAGCTTTTACCAGCATTTCTTTTCGGTAAAAGTTGCTTTATGTGATTTCTAACAGCTAAGACAAAAGGGAAGCCTGCATCCCCCACTCAGAAATCAGGTGGACACCTGCTTTCTGTGACCAGGGTAGCTGGGATATGGACAGCCACAGCGCTGGCTTCTGTCCCTTGAGCTAGTGCCTCACTTGAAAGCACAGAGATTTTCATCCTCTGCGTGGATCTGTCTCGGGAGGCAAGGAGACACGGGCTCTGCCTTGCCATGCCACCCCTGCCCTGCAGCACAGATGCCTCCTGTCCTCTGCTGGTCCCGCCACCCCAGAGCCCTGCCAGCTCCCTTGCCTGTCCAGCTCTGCCTTGCCTAACCCTACATGTCTGCCCTCCCTCTCAGGATCTCTATTCCTCTACCACCATCACCTTCTCTGCTAGTGAAATTAAGGAAAAGGTTATTACAGGGATTAGGAGAAAGTCTTAATTTCAATTCTGAAGCCACAGCTGGCTCCCCCTGATCAGGAAGTGCTGGCTGGCCATGCTACCTTCAGCCACAGCATCCTCAGGGGAAGGTGGTTTGGGCAATTTTGCTGTCAACCTCTAGAAAGACCCCACCAGCAAGATGCTCAGGTTTTGTTACTGGCTGCCTTTGAGGAAGGTGTTTTTGTGACACTAGCATGGGTGACACCTTCCCTCTCCTGCACACAAACATGACAACCTTGTTCCAGAGGCTGGAACTGTTAGACGCTCTCAGTGAAAGAGAATTTAAAAAAAAAAAAAAAAGTATTTTCTTATTTGCAGAAATGGATCAATTATTAGAA
This sequence comes from Burhinus bistriatus, assembly GCA_013397275.1. NCBI lineage: Eukaryota > Metazoa > Chordata > Aves > Charadriiformes > Burhinidae > Burhinus > Burhinus bistriatus. The sequence goes on from VYXH01000334.1 coordinate 2,467,673, forward strand.
GTGAAGTTTAATAATAGTGATAATCACTCTGCTGCCCGACATAAAAACTTCCACCAGTGTGAGGTGCAAACAAAGTGCTGGGCAGAAGTAACAGCGGGCTTTTCAACCTGCGCTGGCTGCAATCCACACTCCAGAGCAACACACCCAAAAAACCTCACCCTTCTCCTTCCCCCCAAAAGTGAACCTCTTACTTTTTTGTTTAGAATAATTCACGTCAAAGCAGGCATAAGGCTTTTAGGAAAAATATTCCCTGAGGATGATGCCAGGTTTTCTCTGCAAGTCTTTGACTATTAACTCCTTTTCATTTGATACGGTATGAGCCCTTGGCTGCACATCTTCCATTTCGTGCAAATTTGGGGAATTTTGAAGCCCAACATTGCAAATTTGAATTTAGAGGAGTCAAGCACAGTCTATTTAAGCAGTAAAGTATCTGATCTGTAGCTGGAGACTTCTGAATTTGTATCTTCTTGTACTGATATTCTTTGGGGTTTTTTTACCATCTTTTTCAGCATCATATCATGCATTACTTCTAGCAATCTTTGCCTTGAAAAAGCAAGTGTCTTCTGCTTTCTGCAAAACTAACTTCATTCCAGTAACACATGTGCTTATGACCTGTGTATGTTTTTAATCTTAAATAATCCTTAAAAATTATTTTCCTATCCTAATGAATGCATTGCTCTTTTCTTTCTAATGTAGTTGCTTTGGCAAACGTTATATATGGTTGATCAGATATGTAGTAAACAAGTGTTACTGTCAGTCTCAGTTCAATTCTGAGTAAGAGAAGCCCCCACAAGCCAACAGATGTACTAATACACAGGCGGAACCAGCGGTTACACTGAAAATTTTTTATTTTAAGAAGCCTCTTTGCAGACCTGTTTGCTTCCTATACCAAAGAAATGCAGAACTGCAAATATGGGCTTTTGTCTTCAAGCCATTGAGAGAGGCAAATGGTTTAATCATTATTTTTTTCCCTTGCACAGCTTTAATTTCAGTACTGACATTTGCGTTTTTATGGATGAGTAATTCGGAGGGAGAATGCACACTAAAAAGGTAAGACTACAGAATAGCGTCTGTTTAGTTTTGGGAAGACTCTAGCTGTTGTTTAAGCTGATATTCCTGCTATGCCCGTCTAAGGGTAGAATCTGGATCTGCTGAAGAGCAGATCTTTCTGAATAACTTCATGTGCAGACAGATGTATTCTGGATTAAGAGTGGTGGATCCCCATATAGTTTATCCATTTTTATTCTTTCTTGAGTAGGTTGCCAAAAGAGAAGATCTTGAACAAGTTCTTCTAAATATTGAACTTCAGGATGTATAGACAGACTTTGCCTAGCATGGCAATTCTTTCTGCGTATTTCTGATAGGAAAAATAATTCATAGTCTCCTGTGAGTCCTTCTTTTCCTAATGTAACTTTGTCCAGGTTAAATATTAGACATTGCTCTGCCTCTCATATGCTTTCAGCAAAGCATTTCCCCCTTTGTTATTCAATCAGAAAAGGATTATGTCTGGGAAAGTGCAAGGTTGTACCTAAAGATACAAATCCAAATTAAGGACCCCTTCGTTAGTCAACTTTGACCAACACTTCAACATATAGACTCCTGTAACACCCCTCTGCAACCAGTAATTTCAAAGATAATACTCCTTCTGGTAAGAGCTGTATCTTCCACTCTTGGTTGCCTTGGCTTACCTCTGAAAAAAAAGCATTCTTAATTGGAGCTGACTAACTCAAAGTGAAATCCTAGTAGAGATTAGGGAGGGTCTAGTTTTTCTGTAAGCTAGCATGCAGAATTAGGGTCTTTGGGGTGGCGTATTTATAGTAACAATGATAAAAACAAATGGTTGTATGGTATTTTCATGCTTCATGACTCCCAATTGATAAAAATGTGCAGCCAGACTCTGTGCAACATGAAACAGTAGAAATACGCAGCCAAAACCCATCTGACGTCCTCAGCTGCCCACACAAGTCCCCTGACTGTGCTAAGCACCCGGGACCTGCATGCCACTCCCAGGCATTAAGCATGAACCCTGTCCCAAGCCTTTGCACCCTGCTGCAGCTAACACGAGCTTTGGCTTTTGAGAAGTAAAGATAAAATAAAGCCAGAGAGATGATTCTTTGACTGCAGATATGCTAAAAGAAATCCCTAAAAAATACAAGGGCAACTTCAATCCACGCTGTAGCTGTGGCTTGCAGCAGTCGCTACAAATGCTGTGGTGTGCGACCAATTCCCCCTGCTCTGCTGCCCTGCTGCAGACATGCACTGCAGTGTATTTATCCTCCCCAAACCCTGCTCGCCCCAGGAAAGTAACACTGTGAACAAAACCATCCTGAATCATCTGCAGCTGCTTTTGCAGCTCACTGATTGCCACTGGGCAATTCCACTACTGCTTAGAAAGAGTATCCTCGGCAATGACAGTGGAAGCAAAGGCAAACGGCCACCCTGTATGTGCCTGAATATTTCTGCGTGGTGGAGTACTCCGTAAAGGGCAAATTTTTCCATTTCTAAGAACAAGAATTCTGCTCTTCTTATTCTAGGTCACTTGTGGAACCACGCAGATAACAGATCTCAACAAAATGTCACTAATGATAAAGTCCGGGGTTTTCAGAACTGTGTTTCTAAAGGCAGGCACTTTATTTAGGTGTCTAAATGGAGGGGGCAATTTTCACATGCCATTTCCAAGGCTCCTTTTGGAAAGCACTGGCCCAAATATCACCTTTACACTTGGATATTGAAAAGTTATGCAGGCTGGTGTGGGTGTTGGCACCAGGGCAAGGAAAAGTGCAGTGGTCCATTTAAACACTTATTTGCTGAATGGGAAGGGGCCAGCCATACCACCCTGTGCGCCACAAACATCGCTATTTTCTAACTGACTGTGACCGCACAGGACTGAGTCACCTAATTCGTAGCTGCCAGTGCAATGCAGCCAGCTCACAGGCTGGAAACATCAGCTTTGCTTTTATCCCGAAGCACGCTTCTCTGCTCCCCGCTCCACTGAAATTTTTCTTGCAGCTGAACAGCTTGCAAGGAAGGCGGCCTAAAGATGCACAACGTACCACATGCAAAGGAAGATTTTGCAACATGTAGTGCTGATCGTTGGCTGCACCATAGCTTCTGGAGCTTGGCATCTGAATGGTGCTTTCCCAGAATCTCCTCCATGGTTCAAAAGCCAAACCCAGGGGAAAATTCAACAGTCACTATTTTCAGCAGCCAGTCAGTAAAATAATTGCCTTTAGCTGAAAAAATTAAATATCAGTGAACCATAATCAAAATATCGTTTTGTTTTTAAAGAACACTTTAGCTTCAAGGCCACTGAGTCCACCTGTGACCATGCTCTGACCATGGTAGCCGTGCTGCGTCTCGACATGCAGGGGGAAAAAAACATAGACTCGTTTCCGCTTTTCTCTGTTCTCACTTGAATGACTGGATCAAGGTTAAACAACCGCAGACAGAAGGAAAAAAGATCACTGAACAGAAGTGGAAATGTGAAATACGTCAAATGATATTATATTTTTTTTTTGTCGTCAGAAGTGCTCAGGGGTTGTGGCCAACAAGGCAAGAACAGACAGGCAGTCCGCAGAACGGGAGATTTCTGACGGTGAAGTCCTATTGGGGTTTTTTGGGACAGTTACATATAAGACACCAAAGGAATGGCTCAGAACTACTATCCCCACCTACAGTGTTTCTTTTCCTTTACATTTACGGTAACAACGTTTGGGCAACAGTTTGGTTTTTTCAGTTCCCACTTACTATTCATTGTGAAACTTGGTAAGATTGGCCATGTTATAATGTTACTCCATGAGTATGTGGATAAAGACATTTTTCTTCAACAGTTTTTTGCTGTATTTATGAACCTATCCCATTGTCTGGGTCATTCCTTAGGGCATACAACATGGCTGGCATTGGGCTGGCATAAACCTTCTGCTATCCCTCTCATTTTTATTACTGTGTATATAAAACATATGCAAATGTTTTCTGATACTTTGTCCAACCGCTTAAACACTGAGTACCAAAACTAATTGCAGAGATTTTTGTCATTGCTACAGCAAGTGGCTTAGGCATGATTTGGAGCAATGGGCAGATCTGTAAGAACAAATACTAAAGTAAAACTCCACGTAGTATGAACAGCAGCAGAATGGAAAACTACAACGACCAACTTACAAATTTAAGCCTGATTACGTGTGCAAAGGAAAGGGATTAATTTCGTTATGCTACAGAACAAGGAACCTTTCCAAACTGTACAGTGAGTGCTGCTATTCCTTTTACTTGGTAAGTATAAAATCCTTTATTCTAGGTTATCTATTTTAGGTTATCTGTGAATTTACAGAAATGTAAATTTAAATTAACTTCACATTCATTGATGTTAAGTAGCTTTATTTAATTCAATTGAGAACTGCGTGGACTATCTGAGTTGTAGTCCGCTTAGTGAAACTTGACTTTCTGCAATGGCATTTCCTTTCATGCCATTTCCACTTGCAGAAATGATACCTAAGCAAACACTATTGACAAAGTCTTCAGGAAGAAAACATTTGCAGTAGATAGACAATACAATTTTCAAGGCAATCTTGAATGAGAACCTTTGATGTCTGTCAGATTTTTCAGTATCTGAGCATTACCTACCGCTGGAAAACTCTCAGGTGGCTGAACACTGCTTTGGTAGGTAAGTTTGGCTTTGCCCATAATTAAGTCAAAATTTACAAAAGACCTGTCTACATATTGAGGAGCAAATTTTATCCTCAGAAATTCAAATCTGTGAGCAAACTGGGCTTAGAATAAAAATATACTGCTGTTCATGTATGGGATTGCAAAATGTAAGGCAAAACAGTAGAAGTGACAGAAGATCAGCCTATATTTTTATATGTCACTTCATTAAAACAAGGTCTCTTTAAATCCCTTATAATGCTGCCTTGTTCATAACAATTCTTTTTAAAACACTGCCTTATTGCCGTTCGCGTGCTTAATATTCTTGATGGTAGTTATAGCGTTCAGGTTTGGTCACATCTTATTCATCATTTGATGTTAAAGGGGTACATTTCGAAGCAAAAGACACCACCTGGGCACCCATAAAAAGGATGTGCCAATATCCCCATGTTCCTTTCTGCCACAAAGCAGGACAAGTTTGCACACTGACGTTTGCATTTTGAAAACACTGAACTAATTGACACCAGCATGTGCCCAGGTGCGGGTGTCTGTGACCACAAACCCCAGCGGGGTTTCTGAAGGTGCAGGTTTTGACACTTGTAGACAGAGAGTTGTTTACTAACACTTCCTAGATATTCCCAGGTTTCCTGTGACTGAGGAAAAGGGCACTGATGTGCATGTGAAAGGAATGGCTAGCACCCTGGTACAAACCGCAGTACTCGTGCTGCTGTAGCTGTGATGATCTATAGGTATAAGTGAACCCAGGTTTGTAAAGGGAAGCTGTATCTTGTCAGCCTGACTGAAGCTGTGAGGAAGCCTCTCTCGGATCTCCCCCCAGTTCTTTTCAGGCTGAATAATTATTACCACTCTTGCCGGTTTTGAACTCCCCGCATCTCCAATCTGACAGCAAATTCCGCAGAACAAAGCACACTAGTTCTCTCTTGTGTGTGACAAACCTTATACACCACTTTTGCTGCCCTACGGTGTAGTAAATACATCTGAAGTTTGCTGTCTACGCTCATCTTAGCATCTTTTTTCTGGGTTCTGTTGCCCTGTGCTGAGTAGGCATGCCATCATCTAGCAGTGCTTTGAAAAAACCACTCCACGAGTAGCACAAATGCATTTGGCTTAGACCACCCCTAAGTACTGGCCCAGCAGACAGACGTACAAAATTGCTTGGGAAGCTGAGGTTTGAAAACGTGGCTGCAGTATTTGGAGAACGGTCGTAGCTCATACTAACATTCAACATCAGCAACGACCCAAACAGAAATAGTGCCTTTCTTGGGAAGCCGGAGGTGTTGGTTCCAGGACAGAAATCTCAGCTTTGCCACAGGCTTTCTCAGCAAGCCAGATTTCCCATCTGATACACCAACCTCACCCATTGCCACAAGAGAACCAACTGAGGTGGCACCAAAGGAGCACATGCAGTATAATTCAAGATTTTTAACACATTATTATGCCTCACGAGGCTTTACCAATTCAGCATAAGCTAAGTATGAAAATGGTCACAGCAGATCTAACCAAAGATCCAGTCCCCTCTCTTTAACAGTGAGCAAAGAGCAGAGAGGAAGAAGATGGTAGTAGGAAACACCCGCCAGCTGAGAAACAGGACCTTGGTGCGCTGCTGAAGCTACCCAACTTATTTAGTTCTGAACTGAACCAGGAGTGTCCACGTGGCCAGCTATCATGGCTCAGCTAAGCGCTGTGACTTCCAACCCTCACCTGGCTGTGCTCTACCTCTTCATGGCAAAACTAGGATATCCATCAAGCACCAAACAACATGCAATATTTCATCTTCCCAACAGTCCTCACTTTCTCTGGAACATATGTCCTGTGCAAGCTGACCATGCTCTAAGCAATGCTCGCAATTAAAATTCACTTTCTTAAGCGCAGCAAAAGCATTTGGCCAAGCATTATATTCTGAAATGGGATCAGCACTCCCATTTCTGCCCCTAAGAGATGGTCATTTACTGGTGTGATATCTCACAGACTTGGAACACAGCAAAGGTATGAAAAACATAGAACTTATCTTCTCTCTGTGATATTTTGAGCTTGAAATTCAGTTATGGATGGGGGATTTTCATTTTTCTCCACACGAATATGACTACTCTTAGTACACTAGGAGGAATGTCTTTGAAAAGCAAATTCCCCAGAACAAAGCACACCAGTTAACTCATATGAAATAATCTCTAAATAAATCATAAACAAATCGTGTCTACCACTTTTGCTGCCTTACAGTAAATTCAGTTGATACGTACATCAAAAGCCACTCTAATAAAGTGTGTAGATTGTGAAAATTAGATTAAGAGGCAGTTTGATTGGATGGCAATCCTAACAAAGTCTATCTGGGGAAACTGCCAACGCGTAAAGTTTATGTGCACACGCAGAGCTTTGCACAGCGTGGCGGCTGTTGCGCCTCTGCCAACAGGGAAAGTTTGCCCTGTCAGCAGCAGTGCTTCTGGCCACACTCAGCACCGATTCCTCTTCATATTTCCCCCTCCCACCAGCTTCACAAGTATTAATCAAAAGTCATTCATAAAAAGCTTTCAGCATGCAGCAGTTTGATTGCTACTCCAGACAGCCCTCAGCAAGGAAGGGTTAAAGAGCTGGGCCATTTGACCTCATGTGCCCTTTTTTCTTCAATTCACAGCATGCATGTCAGCGCTGCCATAAATACCACACCTCGTGCGCGATAGGGCTTCACGGCAGTCGGCACTTCGCTAGCTTTTGTCACTCTCTTAACCTCACTTCCTCCTGAAGTCACCCGGTGCGGCACTGACCTGCAGGAGCCAGGGGCTGGCAGAGAAACCATGGGAACCATGCTGCTGAGGGGCTCGGGATGTGACGCTTCTCAGCTCCTCTCCTCTTGCCTGGGTAGCAACGCTTGGTTACTCCACAATCTTTTTTGGAAAAAGCCTGTTAGGGAAATGCAAAATAAAGAGCATTTCAATACCACACCTAAAGTTTTTATTTCAATCCACTGCAATTTGTTGTGAGCTTGAGGAACTTCTCTTACCCTCCCTGACCAATCCCCCAAAATGCACCCAATCCCCCCAGTCCCCAAAACTGCCGCTGGGTCTCCAGAGCGCTCCCGCAGCTAATGCACACAGCTTGGCTTCCACTAAAACTGTTTTGTGGTCTTCCTCTTTGGGGATGGTGTGATAACATAAAAGTAGACAAAAAGCTCATGTGAACAATGTACATTTTCACATAGATTACAAAATACTCACCCCACTCGCCCTACAGAGATGGAAACACAAACTTCACGCCGGGCCAGACTTTTGGTCTGATTTGACCAACAGGGCCAGTAATTTTGGTGTAGATAGGGGGATCACTGTCTCTCAAAGCCCCAACAATAGCCAGTGGCCCACCATATCCAGGCATCAATCCTGCTTGCCGAGGAACTGTGTTACAGAGGTTGCAGAGGCAGTGGCAGCCTTTGCCCAGGCCAAGGGAACTGCAAGGCTGGATCCAGCCCCAGCGCCTGGCCAAGGACGCACGGGCAGCTCACGGCACCGGGCATGATTTCTGCATCCTAAGGAACGCACCGCAGGCATCACTGTCCCCCAGTTTCAATGTTTTCTTTTCATCTATTTTTCTGTAATTTAACTATAGATGATGTTATCAGTGTGCCTAATTGCTCTGAATCTCACAAAGGTCTCCCCCTTGGTGATGTTCAGGCAAAAACTTCCACAGCTTGATTGTGTGTTGCACAAAAAAGCACTGCCTTTCATTGGCTTTAAGTGTGCTGTATTTTTACTACACTTGTTATGTTTTACTATATATTTACTTAAATTTTCCAAAATACTTTATAGGCTTAAATGTAAGATACGCTTCAAATGCTTCATGAAATAAGCAAAAATAGCCTTCAAATTTACCAACAAAATAAATTTGTCTCCCAGAATGAATCAATAAAACCGCCAGGCCATTTTCAAGTAAAATGATACCACATTGCCAGAATGACAAGCACAGAATTGCCTCACAGATAATAAACCAGAACTGAATTTGAGAAACCTCATATAGACATTCTACAGTGAATCATCTTTTTTCTATTTTCAGCTGGGGGTTGAAGAACGGGTGATTCATCCCATTCTGAAATTGTTTTCTGTTTCAATACAACACAACTTTGTTTTCTGCAACACCTTGTGAGCAATGTTGGAAGCGCAGAATAATAACCAGTTAAATCAGTCCCAGCAGAAGAGAAAAACAAGTCGGGGGACAGGAAGAGGCATTTTCCATCTGAGATTTAGGAAGAAGTGGAGAATCAGTGAGGCAGAGTTGTACAAAAAAGCCTCTCTCAAGGCAAAGAAAATCCATCTGTTTAAAACAGAAACAAAGATTTTGAAGGCAGAGAGAGAAACAGTCAGTATTAGGTGAAAAGAAGAAACTGGGACACATGAGCTTTAAAAACAGTGAGGCATGTGGGAGCCGGTCCTTAGCCATCACAGGGGAGAGTGCAGGACTTGTAAGATGGACATGCCAGTTTTGTTGCAGTCACTGGCTGGTGACGTCGCAGATGCACCGGAGCAGCAGGAGCTGGGGTGAGCAGGGAGGAAGTGGTGGATGAGGATGCAGCAATACCATTGAGGCAGCATGTAACGTTGTGGGAGCACCAAGAGCTGATGTGCTCACAGGGCCAAAGCGAAGGGGAATGTAAAGTCAAAGCCAAGGAGGAAACAGATGCTAAAGTAACAAGTAATAAGAGGGATAAGTCAGGTTTAGGAGTGTATCTCTTGCCCAAAATAGGGATGCCTGGCTTTGAGACTCCTAGCAAGGAAGCTGAAATAAACCCACGAGTTTTCTTGCTCAGACAGCCAGAGCGACTGTGGGTAGCCGCTAGCTGTGACTAATGCCATAGAGAGTCTTACCAGTACTGAGAACATGCAAATCCTGCGTCTTGCAGCAGGAGGTACATGCTAGGCACTGAAGTCACTTCCTCATGTCCCCCTCGCCTATAAATTCAGGAGAAAAATAATGCCTGTACATTTCATTCTCAGAGCCTTGCGTAAACTAATTTAATTGGCGAAGTCATCCTGGGAAAACTGTTTGCCAAGAAGGATTTGAAGGAGGAGAAGACAATGGCTTGGCACCTCCTTTGCAGCAGCACCCAAAGGTGCTGGAGATGTTGCCTCCCGGAGAAGGCAAGACAGGCAGGCAGGGATTTGAGTAGATGCAGATGCCCAGTGTGCCCAGCCAGGACCAGGCAGGTGACATCCTGTGCCCTGCAACCACCCGGGACCTGGGCCTACCTTTGCCTGCTAGCCTGCAAATCCTACCAAGGAGCCCAAATTTTGAAGAACCTCTCAGGTCATCTAATGCGGGTTTCAGCTCCTATGGACAGCTGTCTCCAGCAAGTGTGCTCCTGAGTCATGATGGTGTTTCTCCAGGCGCAAAGGATGCTGGACTCCACTTCACCCCTCTAGTGCCAGTCTCTCTTCCCCAAGACACCCACTGTAACCACATCTTCAGCCCTTTGAACTGTGGTTTGAGGTGACCTGAGCATTAGAGGTCCTTTACCAATCCAGACCATTGGATATTGTTCTTCTCCCAACTGGTGAGACCCATGTTCATGACCACGAGAGACACGATCTCAGCTACACTGCTCTTCAGCAAACAACTGCCACCTCACATAACCCAGAGAAGGACATTTACTACTTGGTACAAGGTGAAAGATGCCAGAGTGCCTCAGTGCTGCCAGTGTAACAGTAAGAGAGCAAAAAGCAAGAAGGAAAAAAGTCCTCCTCACACAAATAAGAACAGAAAGAGACAGAGGAAGTTCAGGAGGATAGGAGGAAGAAGAAAATTACAGGAAGAGATGAGCAGAGACACATTCCAGAAAGAGATCAAGACATCTCTTCCTCCTATCAGAAAAGTCCCTTTAAATCTAATCTATAGCTCCTATCTTTCCCTCGATCCATTTATAAGGTGATCACCTTCATGCCTGTACACCTTGCAGGCCTTGGGGAGCAGGGGCAGGGGAGAGGTGTATGGTAGCCTTCATTTACTCTGTTAGCAATAGCACACTGTAGTATGTTCCCGCATCTCCTGGATGGCCGAGTGCCCTGCTTCTCACTTTAGACTGTCTGCTCTTGCAATTTATTACAAATAAACACAAGAAAAATATACCAAGTATGGATGTGGGGAAGAGGAAGTGAGCTCTTAAGGTTCCTTCCAGTCCTGTTGTAAGTCATGTCCCAAATATTTCCAATGAGGTATCCTTTTTCTAAACAGGCACAGCAGCATCAAAAGTACTTGCGTGGGACTCAGTATTTCCTTTTTTGCCCCACATGTAAGCAACAAACTTAAAAACAGGAGAAGTCTGTAGAGTGGCTTTGATGTCACTCAGAGCTATTTGTGTTCCTTGTCAAACCTCTCAAGCTACAAATTCCTGCCAAGATTGTCCACCAAACCATTAATGTATACTGCATTCAGGCAAAATTTGTACAGTGGTTGTTCAGCTTTCCAATCGGGTACTAGAAGATTATTTAACTAGTGGTGGGTCTGAGTTACTTCTCTTGCACTGATATGATGCCTACACTACTGCAAACCAGCTGTTGGGAACCTGGTCCAAGACTGATTTCATTCTGGCCATGCAAAGAGCTTGGAGACAAATTTCTGGACTACATAAAACCAGCACAGCGAGGTGTACAGGCTACTTGAGACAGGAAGTCAGAACAGACTCAGTTCCACTTATCCTCTGCAGTGCAGTACAGTACTCCCCAGAGGATTGCTGTAACTCATATACTTCGAGCCCTTCTTATTCTACTGCACAGCACATTGAAGGTTAGGGTAACCAATTTGTCAATACCAGAGTCAAGGACTTGTGGAAAGGTGGCTCCTTTTCTATGTCCTAAACCAAGTGCACTTCATTTAGGTGTGGTCCAGAGTCATGTGAAAGACTGCCTGTATTAACAGTAACACTGGGACTCTTCTGTAAAATTTTTCACTCAAAGCTCTTCACAGAGGAAGAGAAGTCACTTCCCCTCCGACAGCTCAGGGAAAAGTGGCACAAAAGGTTTGCCATACAGGACTCAGTGGCCCCATGAGGTGCTCAAGCATAAACCACCAATGACTGTAAGCAGCCTGCACAAGATTTACCTGCTGCCACTTCTCCATTAATTTAAAACCTCTTGCTGCTCATTTATTGCCCTGTGTGTGACCTACTAGGATTACTTATTGACCTGCTTAGCACTGCGCTGTATATGGAGCATATGGAGAAAACAACTTGGGTGAAGGATGGTATTTGATGCTGCTGTCCTCCATGCTGAGTCACATCACATAAAAGAACATTTAGTGTAAATGACCCTCCTTAGCTCCCAGCTGTTCTCATAGGCAGCTGTGCAGCATATAAGCAACAACAACATCGGTGATGATCAAAACACTACTCAGATCACAGGCACTTGAAAAGTCGAGGTTTCGGGTTATTTGTTTCCCTCCTAGATAATGGTCTATCAAAATATAAACCACCCCACCCTAGTTTCAAAGCACCAACATGCAGCACTAAGGTGGTGTAAACCAAAGGGCATTGCCTGCCTGCTGTTTTTTAAGAAACATTATTATTGATCTTTATTCAAGCCACAGCAGTTAAGCAAACAACGTCTCTCAGACCTGCCTCAAAGAAAATCTTTGTTGCTGTCCACATACAGTATCAACTATTTTTCCGTAAGACACAAAGGGCATGTTCCCACTATCCGTACATACTTCAGAACCATCAAGTTGCACGATGGTGAATGTAACTACTGAAATGGTCCTACTACTAGCATGCCTGTGGACAGATACTCAAGCATCTCTTGTGGCTTACCTGGCGGGGAGCAGATTGGATTGCACAAGGGTTTGGATAATGCGCAGCCTGGTGTGGGTCCCTGTGAGGGAAGCTCTGCCAGGATCCTGTCTGTCACTAGAACGCATGTTGAAGCTCTCAGGCATGTGGGGTTGAGGGCAGATCCCCTGTGCACCAACTCTTTTTACTTCTAAAAGGCAACTGAGCTTACCCTGCATTGCTGTACACACTCTAAAGAAGCAAAGAAACAACAAAGGAGATGTATTTTTGGAAAAAAGTTTGATTGAAAATATCTTCAATTTACTTAGCTTTCTAAAGCAAATACAAGTGTTTTTCCATGCACTCATTACTTTGTGCAAGCTAAGTTAGAGAATGGCAACCTCCTGATGACTTACCTTGGTTCCTAAGTAAATCAATCAAACCCTTCCCCTGAGCCTCACACCTCCCTAAATCTCAGCCTTTGCAGAAAGGACTATGCGTGTATTTTACCTTTTGTAAAAAGACTGCATGGATTTTGAACTGAAAGGCTTAATGGTATTTCATTATTTAGAAATATGATAGTTTGTGTTTTAAGTGACTTCCTACTGTATCCTCTCGATAAAATGAAGGCTATACGCCTTCATAATTTTCCATTACACGGAATTCCACCAGTTTAATCAAAGTGAAACATAAGGTACTGTTATGGTCCTTGTACCTTCAGATTTCCTTACTGATAACCAACATACTATCCGTTAACCCATTGCATCATTCAGAAGAATAAACAACCTGGGCTCAGCATACAGGAAGCTGAACAAAAAGGAAATAGAAAATATTAGTTTTCATATATATATTTTGACCTCTGCACGGTTCAGACTGACATATTTTCACAGATCAAGGTTATTCTTCAGATGAGCCTGTTAAGTTCACTACGGAGACAAAAAGCATTTCCTATTTTTATTTTTCAAGTTTGAGCCTTTTCCATTTAAACCACCGTTACCTCAATCCCACTGAACTAAAGGATAGATCTGGTGGTTAACAAGGATAGAAAAAATCAGACTTACTTCCCATTCTCGTGTAACAAGCCATCCAGAATCACCCAGGCTATAACCAACATGAGCATACATTTTTTCCAAGCATCTTTCTTTTGGTTTCGCAAAACTCATATGCTTCCCCATTCAGCAGGTCCTCTTTTCACAGGCTGCATGGAGTTGGGAATTTACTTGCTATGATATTATTGAGATGATTGTGAATACAGTCAGCTTACAAGGCTAAAATTAATGCAGTGTATGAATTGCTTTTGTATTAATTGGGAAAGCGTGGTGTCATCATAAGGTACTCAGAAATGTTTCTGATGGCAGAGATGAATAGGAAGGCAGATGTCTTCACCCATAACTTGTTTCTTTTGTGCCTTTAAGATGTGGGATGTTGTCACCTCTTGTCTTGAAGATTTTGTTTGGCATTTCCTAATTAGCAAGCTGTTGGTGTGTCGCAGCTAACACGGTTTCTGGGCCTGGGGAAGAGGGACGGGTTGGCAGGAGAATCCTTGGTTCACCCCCTGAGCGTCTTCCCTCATGGAGGGTTAGGGGCTCAGGCATCGCAAACAATTGTGTGCATTGCCGTGCCAGTTCAGGGAGCTGCAATGCTGCCCATCTTGAAGATATGACAACCTGTCTGCTGGAGAGAGGAGACCACGCATCTGCTAAAAATGACATATATACTGCAATATTAAGGATTAGGTGTTTGTGTCGTGCCAAAGATCTGCATCTCAGACATACATCTTCAAACATGCACATAATGGAAGGGGCAAGGGCCAATATATGAGTTTATAAACAAATTCCAAATCCAAAATCTCGAAGGATAGTTGTGATAGACTTGTAATTTGGTGGAGAAGGGAAGCAATAAAAATTCTGGCAACCAGGCACAAAAGAGAGGAATGCTGCAATTAAGTGAAATAAGCAACATTTACTTGGGGATATAGACTACAAAATCCAGAATTTCCATTTCTAATAAGGTAAGAAAACCTTTCCTCAGTCTGAATAAAAGAAAGGTGTTTAATGCCTCTGCTCAGATGCAGAGGTGGAACCCCTTCCAGATTCTTAGCTTAGATCCTCAGTTCAGGTACAGAACAAAATACCAAATACCACCCTCTTTCTAGGTAGGTGATGGGACAAGGACTCAGCGAACTCTTTCCCAGTGGGAGATGCAAATAATTATTAATGAGCAACAGATTAGCAATCAGAAATCCTAGGCTTTGTCCCTGACAGATGAGAATGAGGATCAGAGGATCCATAACCAAACCAGTTTAATTATTGTGGGTGTACTGGCTCCAGCTGGGGTGGAGTTAACACTTTTCACAGCAGTGCATAAGGTGCTGTATTTTGGATTTGTGACTAAAAGGTGCAGATAACACACTGGTGCTTCATCTATGGCTGAACAGTGCTTGCACAGCATCGAGGCATTCTCGTCTCGCTCAGCCCAGCAACTAGGCTGAGTGTGGGCAACAAGCTGGGAGGGGACACAGCCAGGACAGCTGACATGAACTGGCCAAAGAGATACTCCATACTTAATAAAGTTATGCTTAGCAATAAAAACTGGGGGCGGGGGCTGTCTTCCAAGGTAGTCATTGCTCGGAGACTGGCTGGACATCAGTCTCCTTGTGGGAAGGGCTGAGTGATTGCCTTTGCATCACTTTTCCCCCTGCCCTTTACTTCACTTTAATATTAAACATTGTCTTGACCCATGAGTGTTTTTGGTTTTGCTTTTCCTATTCTCTCCCTCATTCCGTGGGGGGGAACAAGTGAGAGAGCAGCTGTGGGGGTGCTTAGCTGCTGGCTGGGGTCAACCCACCACAGTGGGAAAGAGCCTGATGCTTTGAAAAAGCCAAGGTAGTCATGTGTATGTTCTGGGTGTTCGCTGATCCCACATAACCATGACTCATATGCTTCTGCAGGGCTGGTGTGAGAAGGGAAGGTAGTGGGATTTCTCCCTTGTGTTTCCTTTTAAGGCCAATAAAAAAACCCCTAAATGCTAGATAGAGATTTTAACAGTACCAACCCAGGTGAACTTCCACTTAAGGCTCCCCAGCCATCATTCAGGCAGCTTGTTCTTGGGCAACATACCACTAGGGAGAAGGATGTGGTACACTTTTATACTTAATAGGACTTGCTGGTATAACTACAGATGGCCTATAGCTGAATTCTTCCACCAGCACATATTAAATCCCTTTTCTAGGTAGAATGAGCTATACTGATGAAGGGCATTTTTTGTTTATGTAATTGCATCAACATGGGCTGCTCTGTCTACTAAAAGTGACCTCAGCCCTTCCTTCTATCTTCCACACTTGTGCTCCAGTAGTTTTGCAAATGATTGCAATATAACATATCCATTTACTGTAGCATCTATTTTCCATCATAGCAGGTACATACCACTACTACTGCTATAACATATTCATGTAACACAACAGCACAAAGCAAGTAGTATCTTGCTGAGGGACTTGACAGGCAGCATACACTACTCTTCCTTGGAGGGGACCAAAGGACCACCAAAAAAAGCCATTTACCAACTCCGTTCTTTATCATCCCTTTTCCTCCAGCTAACTGGGAAGGTATTTTTTTTCTTTTTTTTTCTTTTTTTTTTTTTTTTTAATA
>VYXH01000334.1:2483787-2574807 GCA_013397275.1 Burhinus bistriatus
TTTTTTTTTTTTTTTTTTTTTTTTTTTTTTTTAATAACTTTCTGTGGGCTAAGGTGGGTATTGTTAATTTAAAATTTAATTAGGTAATCGAACTCTAAATGCATTGTCTTTACCATTGCACCACAATAAGTTATTAAAGTTGGCACACACGTAAATGATTACGGTTGTGTAAGACTTCATAATATAGGATACTCTTTTCACTCCTTCAATATTTTGCCAGACTTCTTTATGGTGGGAACGCTTTTCTCAGTAATTTAACTAAAAATCTAAGAAATGGGATATCCAAGTTATTTCTAAAGCGGCTTTTGAAATACATACTACATCTTAAGCAAACCTTCTTGCATACATATAAAAACAATGTTGGGTTAAGTACAGGCTATTTTGTTGCACACATAATTTTGTTCATAGTATTAAAGACTTTTTCAGTCACTTCCATGAACCTTTAGTGGGTTTGAGTCATGTTATTTGGTCCCGAAGTTATTTCAGGGCTATTTATGAAATTTGTCACTGATTTTTGCTGAAGTTACTGTAATAGAAGAATGTAACCGATAGGTTTGTTCTGAAATTCTTTTAAAGATTACTCACCAAGAACTCAATACAGGCAGAAGATTATTTTGGGGGGCATTTTGGTGGATGTAGGAGACTTTCTTGACATACAGGGGACATCTAACTAAACACTGAGCCAGTGAAGTTGCTGGAGAGATCAGGAACAGAAGCGCCACGTTTCGGCCCCGTGCTGTCCCTGGGGCTGTCTGCAGGCTGAGCACTGCTCCGTACCGCAGCCAGCCCCAGACCCTGCTGGGCAGCCAGGCTACCTGAGGTCCTCTGTGTGCGTGCACTTATGCCTGGGCGTGCTGACTTGATTTGACATTGAACCCACTGAAATCAGTAGTTTTTCTCCTGAGAAAGCCTGAGAGGATCTCACCTTCCCAAATGCAAAGGTCCTATGTGCAGCAGGTATTCTTTTCTCTGCCAGCTTTCTGTACAGCATAAGGAAATCAGTACTTATACTTTGCACACCTCCCCTTTTCTGATAAAATGTTTTCCTTAGCTCTAAGATACTTGCCACTCTCACACGATGCTAAATGGAAACACTGTCATCTCCAAACAAAACTACAGCGTACAGATAATGAAATATTGCTCACCGCAGCACTGGACAGGAGATCTTTTTTAAAGTTGCTACAGCATTCTGCCATTTCACTGTGACCCTGGTGTAAGTCAGTGACATAAGGAGGGGAGAGACAGCAAGAAAATGAAGCAGCAGCTGAACTCACATGTGTAGGAAGTTTTCATCTTCTGTCTCTCAGCAGAGTATCTATCTACATGATTGTATTCTGGGGATGTTAAGTGTACTTACTTGCTGATGCTATTTGCAAGTCCACTAGAGAGCAGCTATGCCTCACATTTACTGACGGGTTTTTTAATTAGTTTCTCTGACACCATTTATTACACTTAACTCAGATGACTAATCAGACCTGAAAAGCTTTCTCAGTACTAGACTGAGAAGCAAGGGAGGTGTGGAGTCAGACTGCTCTGATTCATACCAGTGTAATAACTCTCTCTGGTCTTGTTCACGCGCAACATCATTCTTACAGAAATCTTGGCTCATATTCTCATTTGGGATATTTCATTTAAACTGAATAAATGCAGAGCTCAGTGACAGGCTTTTCCTTAAGCAAGCCTTGAATGCCCCATGTTGTGAGCTCCCTTGAATTACTTCAGGAAGGGAAGGAGTACAGATTTTTAGGAAGAAGTCCAGGGCAAGAAGCAGCCGCTGGTCTTTCAAGTCAGTGGTTAAAACAGGAATTGAAAAATAGTGAAATAAGGCTCTTTTACGCCATTTCTACTAGGAGCAAAGAAGTGCTGTGTAGGTCTAAAGAACTAGTAAGGCATAGCAGTCCACATCAACCCATATTAGGCCATCTTCCACTAACTTATGGAAGATGTTACATAACACCAAAGACTAATTTACACTAATGAGAAGACAATGTATTGTATAAAATGCAATTTTATAGAGAGAACACAATTTATTGTATAAAATATTGGCTTCTCCTGACCATTCTCTTAACCCGATAAAAAGGTAAAACTTGTCTTTCTTTAAACATCAAGGAAAAGGCTAAGTAAAAAGACACTGTTTAAATTCCAAAAGTCTCACTATTTATCTTTCTGTGAGAGAAAAAAATAAGGGAAACTACTACCTGTCATAACAGCTGGTAAATCCAGATTCCCTAGCCTGGTCTGGTAAGCCAAAGAAAATTGCTCTGGCCCTGTGTTAGAAGCAAACAAACATTCATAAGGTCAAAGGACATCACCTTGTCTCCAGTCCCCAGACCTAAGCAAATACGCATTGGCTAGTCATTCCTTGTGCTGCACAAACCTTTCACAGATTTTCCACCTTGGTCACCCAAGCACGTCACCCCATGAATTAGAGGGAGGACTAACAGCAGGGGCATGCGCACGTAAGGACAGTGCTAGGGAAGAGGAGGCAGTGGTGATGGGAGTGGTGCCAGGCATATTCCCACAGCGAAGAATTTGGCGTAAAGGGCCCATGCCTCTCCCCAGTGCACAGTTTCCTGGCCCCATCTTCCCAGGAGTCCTTCGAGTCCCATCATTTTCTTGAACCTGCATTATCCTGGACCCTTATAAACTGCCTCAAAGCACCTGGGTAGGTTCTACTCTGCCACATTTGTTTGCTGACCTCCTTTTTTTCTATCAGATCGCTTAACCCCGATGCATAAAGTAGGAAGGACAAGGACTAATTTCAGAGTTTGTAGATGCTGAAGGTCAGGCTCGTCTTGTGTACTTTTAACAGGTACTTCTTTGTCCTTCATTTTCTGGAATAATTATTACCCACTGTATATAACCCTGGATTGTTTCCCACTTCTGAAAAAACAAAAAGCGAGCATAGAAATGTTTCAGAGCCATCAGGCATGTATACTGAATCATAAAGATTTAAGAAAGCACAGAGAATGACTATCAAATATTAGACTGATCGCCTAAAACAGGGCAAGCATCTGACTTTTTCATTTGCCAGAAGACGTATGCAATGGCACAAAACACATTGCAATTATTGAGATAGTCAATCAAAAAAAAAAAGCTCACTTCAGATTGGACATTCTGTATCAAACTATGAAGAAATGTTTCTTTCCCAGCTTTTAAAACTACTTCAAATAAAACAAAATTTCATAATGAAATATCATAAATGGAAAATTGAAATGCTCATATGAAAGTGTCAGCATTAAACATTTTTATATTTCTAATTATTTATTAGTTTTGACAGAAATTGGACAAAATCCATAAAATCAATCAGGATATGATGAAGAATACAGCTAAAAGGGAAAATCTGTGCAGTTCAATCCTTAAAAGCATTGAAGTAGATCTAGCAATAGAGGAGAAAACAAAGCAGCCCAGAGAATGAGTAAGGAGAGTTTCCATGGCATATGATTATATCAGAGGATAAAACTGTTTAATCTCTGCTCATTTGAAAGATAATTTAAAATGAAGTGAATGATGGCATTTCTCTCAGAAAAACTCAGCATGGCCAACACAGAAATGCAGGGGACAACGGCAAGAAGAGATCCAAGAAAAAAGCTGCAGGGTCTACTGCTTCTCCATGTTTTTCACAGCACCTTTAAAAATAATGTTCTTCTGTAACCTCCTGTAGATCTGCCACAAACAGCGATTTGAAAAACATCAGCCTCCTTTGATCTCCAGTTATTGTTTTGGAAATTACATTTCTGTCTCCTTTTTTCTTCAGGCCGTTTCTGATATTCTCATGAGTTTTCCTGTTCTCAGCTTTAATGTTTCCATTTCCCTTCATGTTGTCACTCTTTGTGCAACAATATCAAGTATAATTATTTTGCAGCCTCTGGAGTCCAAACATCATCTCCTAATGTGTGGTGTATGATATGGACACACAGCTCCAGGAGATGAAGGTGTTGTGGCTAAAAGCACTGGTACATGTGCAGTCTTTGACCAGTCCAAAGGGCAAGTAAAACGCAATCTTCCTAGTGATTTAAGTTCTTCACATTTTATTTTGCCTGTGGGTGGGCTACAAGCACATATGCAGTTGCCAGCAGTGGCTCAGCTGACAGCAGTAGCAGGTGAAGGTGTGGTTTGAAGGTGAAGGCTGGGTAGGACACGGTCACATCCACCCTCTCCTCATGCCTGCTGGGTGTCATAGCCCTCCATGCCCAGTGGTGCAGCAACTTGTCTATGGTCCACGCGTAAATCAGATGCCTGAAATGATCAGGGTTAAAGTAAGTATTCCACAAAAGGGGAGGAGGGTGACCAAAGAGGTGTAACCTTCTAGGCTGTGGGACAATGAAAGATGCCCTTAAAAAACTAAAAATAAGAAATACTACTGAGGCAAGCTTCCACTATTATCTTAGTCGTTCGCCCACGATGTAGAGCAGTATTTCTCAGCTGGTAAGAGCATGTCTCCCTGGGAAGGCATGGCAAGGTATGTGCAGTGTCTCTGTGCCCAGATGGCCAAGTGCCTCCCAGGATACGTACCGCCACAATGGCTGGTCCAGCCTAACAGCTCCCTGCCACAGCAAGGTACATTTTCGGCTAGGTCAGTGACCTAACTTGTTCCCCGAGAGGTAAACACCAAAGCTGGTGAATGGCCGGTGCTAGAAGGAGGGGAAAAAAAGGACTTCCTGTGACTTTTCATCTAGGCCCTCAACACTGCGGGGGTAAAGCCTGCAGAAGGGGAGATTTAACCGGCTGCTTTTGCTCCTCAGCAGTCGGGATGTGACCATCCAGGGAGGGAGAGGGTCTGCCTGGGGGAAGAGGTGCAGCACTAGTGCTTCACTGCCTATCCCTGGCCAGCAACAGGCCAGGTAGGTTAGGAGGAAGACAGGCTTGGAAATACAAGTGGAAATGTAGTGGCTAAGAAACCACCTAAAAATGCTGCCAACCAGGGATCTGAAGAGCTGTAGGTTTAGTTACACAAAAAAAGCGAAAACAGGCATACACTGAGTTTTTCCCTGGGTTCAATAAAAAAGTAGTTGTATAATCCTTATGATAATCAGAGGATCAGGACTGGAAGTTCAGCTATATGGACAGGAATGCTGAATCTTATGATATTGCTTCTGGGTAAATTATGGATGCCCAAAAAAAGAGCTCTTCCTTGGTTATCTGTATATCCCACGTTTGCAGTGATTATGGGAAAAATGTGATTTTCAAAAGCCTCCATTGATCAGGACTAGCATCTTCAGTGCCTCCGTGTTTTTCTCCTGGTTTCCCACAAGTTAGTTCAGAGAAATAGCACTGTCTGCTCAAGGAACGGGGTATCAAGTGTTAATTATGCAAGAAGCACATAAATAACAGGCAAGAAAAATGTCAATGTCCAGAAGAGTACCTTAAGACAGCAATTTTACTGTTTTCTTATATACTCACCTACAGATGTAGCCATCATGTTTACTGGCTTAGGTTTCTGGAAAGATAACACAAGCTGGACAAGACACCTTAATTTTCCAGTCAAAGGTAGAACATTAGAGTAACGCTTTTTCTTTTCTGTCTTTAAAAGGAACAGGACTGCTATCAGGACTAATGAGACAGTAGCAAGGAATTAAAAGCTATGGTTTTCTATTGATGTTTCGATATAGAAATTACTGAAAATTATTAAAATGAATCTTACAGTCATCCTTCTGAGATTAATTGACAGTGGGTGATCACACTTTCAATCTCTGCTTACACAGAAGTCTTTGACTCGTGTTTTCAGAGAGATTTTTGTACTCCCACAAATGCACGGAGTAGTTATTTTCACACGAGTAGCTGTTTTATTTATATTTCAGCAAGAAACTTTGTTTTGTACCTTGAATGTTCTTTTTCTCCTCCTTTGTTTTCTATTCAGAGGTCTTTTCTCATTTTTAATACATTTCCATAGGTTCACTTATAGGGAATGGTGTACATGCTTCCGGGAACTTGCCTGCCAGAGGCAAAATTGTTGTTGGTGAAAACTCAGGGTTTGGGCAGTCATTGCAGTCATTGCTCGAGACAGTGAAGGGAACAGGATTTGCCAGTATTAGAGGCTCAGGGATCCTGTATTGCCACAGCTCAGCTTTCTGGGGAGTTACAGGAAGGGAATGAATGAAGGCCAATGCAGGTGGGTCCATAACTCTCCTGGTTCCAGTTTGGCGATGCAGACATGGATGTGTTTCCGCTACACCTACACAGCACAACAAATCCAAGAAACTTACTCTCCCCTCCTTCCAATTCCAGCTGTGCATACCTGCTATGTCCATTGCACCAACAATTAGTACATCTCACCTGTCAATGAACTGCATCAATTCACTGAACGTAGCATAGAACTCAACTACCGAAGAAAAAAGCACATAACTCACCTCATGTTCAATTACGTTTTTCTGTGACTGCAACTGCTTCTGCTGCAGCTCTTTGTCCTACCTTTAGATTTGTTAGTCTTGGATTTACCTTACATGTAAACTTACTTGTTTATTTAGACCACCTGAAAGACTATAGATGCAGCTGGTTACCCTAAGTGGTACCAGTACCATAGTGTATTCTGAATTACCTTACTTAGTTGTTTGGGTTTTTTAAAATCAAATTCTCACTTGGGAGATTTTTATTTTATAATGTCTGTGTTAATTCTCTATTTGTCTCCACACTTGAGAAATGCTTTCCTCTCACCTCTAACTCCCTGTATTTAATTTTAATTTCCTTCTTAGACCTTAATCATAATCAAGAATATCTTGATTCTTCTCCCTTTTTGAGGTCAAAACAGGCTCACAGTACATCTTAAAACATTTCCATTATTGTTTCCACTGAATGCAAGGAAAATATGTTGACTTCATTAAAAAAAGAATAAAATTAAACCAGAGATAATTTTCATAAATTAGATGTACAGATTTCACAGCTCAGAAACAAGGATGTCAAATGTGTCCAGCCTATACAGCCTCCTACACAGAAACCACAAGGTTTCAACGATAAGTCACTGAAACCACAGCATTCAGCTTTTTATCCAAGACTACCTTTACCAAACGGGTGCTGCTGCTTCAGTGCGATGACTGATCAAACAATAGTTTTTCCAAGGTTCGCTTAAGGTGCTGACCTGTGAAAAAAAATGAAACTCATTATGCAAAGCAACTGTGCTATATAGCTTTTCAAATCTGTATGTGTGCGCATATAAAAGATATATCTGTAGGCACAGGCACACACGTTCATATCAGTTATATACGTCTAGTTATAGATGTAGACAGAAACAGCGATATCTGAAAAAAAAAATTTACCGAGAAAAGCTGTGTTTTTTTTAAAAGACACTATATCAAAGTTTTACCTGTTAAGGATAGTATGAAGTAGTCAGCTCAGAGCATTCCTTAACCTGCTGTAAACAATTAAATAGATTTATTTAAGTGTAAAGTCATAACAAAGTGCATTATATTTAGAGCAATTCATATATGAGAAACAGAATGGTTAGCATTCCTATTTAAGATAATTCTATACTACAGATTTTATTGATATAACTGCCTGAAAAAAACCAACAAATCCTGCCAAAGTGATACTATTATACCTGCAAGTGTCTTAAATGTAGACCAGGCTGCAGAGTTAAGACTTTCCTAAATCCTCTTCCTTAAAATGGTTCTGCCAGAAACTGTGTTTCAGCCACAGCTAAAGTGCTGAATGCTGTTTGCACTGGCACCAAGTTGCTGTTCCTGGAACGATGCTGCTGAGCGATACCCACTGGCCCCCTCAGCCTTGTGTGCTAAGGAGGTACTTGTTGCGTAGGCGATCCCCAGTTTTGATCAGCAGTAAAGCCAGTAGAAAAGGAGTTTCTGACTTCTAGCAACTCATTGTTATTTGCAAATCTGTCAGTTGTGCTAAGGAGAAAGTACAGTTGATAGCAAAATGATTCCAATCAAAACAAAGCAAAACAAACTCTCGAGGCCTTTGCAAGAGGAATTTTTAACCTAGATCATTTTAATGACCCAAGCTACTGTAACAGAGGCTCCTCAGACTGCAATAAACTGTGATGCAGAGATAAGGCAGAGTGGCAGCAACCTGAAGTAGAAAGTTCTTTAAATGGCTTTGCTGCTGAAGAAAGTACTTGCATTACTACATCCTGAGGTCTGCAGAAGTGGCTCCTGCCTCAGCCTTCCCTTTGATTACACAGCATGACACCAGAGCCTCTTCTCCACTGCAGGAGCTGAAGTACAAGCAGCATCTGATGGCCGATCCAGGGGTTTGCAGCACACACAGTGGTGGCGCACAGGAGAAGGTGAGGAGTTGGTCAGCAAGCAGGTACTTGGAGTCACTCCGAGGGGAGGCAGACTACATCCTCCAGTGCAATCTCACACTGCTCCTCTGTCCTCACTGTTTCTTGCTGTGCCACAGAGGTGCCCCAGCATGGTATGACATGACACTGTTCCTGGCCCTGGGAGACGAAAAAAAAAGGAGCAGGAGAACAATGTGAATGAGTTTGTAGAACTTGAAACCAATGCTATCATTAAAAAAATAATTCTAACAGAAACTGTGTATACACAGTAAACATATATACATATATGAAGAAGTGTACGATCTAATATTTCGGTAGTACCTGAGAACCAGAAAGTGAAACTAGTTAGAAATAAAAGTAGTATCCAGTCATCTGCTTCTACCAATACATGCCAAAAGGTAAAGCATAATAAAAAGTGAAAAACTGCCTTTTATTTTAAAGATAACTTTATGTGGAATGTATTTGTAAGGAACATAATACTAGGGCAAATTTGCTGGAGAGGAGGGAAAAGGGGCCATAGCCCCTCACTGCTGCACCCTGTATTTTGCTCTAGACTATGTAAGAGGGGAACAATTGTACTGCTGCGGAGATCCCACACCAGCCTCACCAAGCCCCGAGAGTGACTTCCAAAAGAATCTGTAACGTCAAGCCTTTAATTTTGATACTGAAACACGAGCTATAGTGTCACGCTGATCACCATGCAATGCACGTCAGGATACAGGAAGGCCCAAGTCTATGTATGTAGTGCATTCCCACAGGCTGCAGTAGATTCTGCACCAGGCTTGTCCGTCTTGAGCCTATAATGGTTTGGTGTTACTTGTTTTATACTATTGATATTGTAACACGGAAGTAACTCTCTTCTGACTTCTGTTCCTTCTGTTCATTAACATCAGTAAATGAACAGCAGCAGCATTTTGTATTGTGCCACTCTGTTTCCTCCACTCACTGTCCAACATCTGCATATGTATCTCTTTTGATTTTTCCTTCTGAACATTTTTGAATGAACGTGACATTTACTCTTGGGTTTCAGTACTACCACATCATTGCTTTTCACACTGTAGGCCATACTGTCTCTTAGTGGAGTCATCAGGAAACCTATATTACATATAGAGAACTTCTGAGGTAGAACGATTGTGCATTGCTGGGCCATGTTTCATGAGCAGACTCGAAGATCTGCAGTGCAATACCATCAAGCATGAGAGCTGCAGGAGAAGTCACTGTTGCAACAAAGAGCAGCACTGACTTTTGTTGCTTACTGCTCCCACCTCTCCCCGCCTGTGGCTTTCAGCTGAACAACTACCTTCTGCCCTCAAATTGTGAAGGGAACTGTGGTAGCTTGACTTCCTGTCAACTGCTGCCTTGCCTTCTGAAGGTGGCTGTCCTCTGGTAGTGGGGAAAGATTATTAGTAGTACTATAAATAAGAATGAAGTTGCCCTATAAAAGCTGGTATGCAGCTCAGGCACAGAAAAAGCTCTAAGCTCTTATCGTTACAGAGATCAAACTGATAAGGTTTTGTGCAGGAGTTTTTAGCTGAGATGTGAAAGGAACTATATGACGTGGATGCCTCCAATGGCAGAAGACCAGACTTGGTGACCCAGCAAGGCTCCTTCCATCCTACATGCAGAGAAAGGTGCGACCCAGAGGGCAGGAGGCTGCTCCAACATTAAAGGAAAGACTTGAAAGGACATGGTCACAAAAGGACAGTTCTTCTGAATATCTGGTTCTGTGCATAGTGGGTCCAGGCTTGTCTCAGGCTCTGGATGTTGACATCTTCTCAATACAGGTTGTTAATAGCTGATAAGGCTAGAAATACATCAAACTACGTGCATAACAAGCATCATTGGGTTGACGTAGGAGTAGGATGCATCTGGTATTTAACATATATACAACTGCTGTTAATGTTAAATAGTTCTGCTCTTAGACATAGTCACCCACTTCTGCTGAACCAGGGACAACTAAGACAATAATGGCTGGTACAAAACACACAAGGCCAATACAGGAACATTTCCAAATGGCTTTGCATTTCTCATGCATCTTCACTAGCTGAAGCTGTTCCTAAAACTTACATAAAGCCATAAGCAGGGTTGTGCTAGACTCAGAAAGATTTTTGTCTCTTCTTGACAGTAGGTTCTACCTCCCATCCTTTGCTCCTGGCACATTTTAAAACATCCTTCCACCACGTCCCTCTCATTCTTACATAGCCTCTTTTTCTGTTACGCAGCATTGTATCTCAGCCTCAACTGCAACTGAGAACCACAGATTATAATGCTAACATCAGTGATGTTCACTGCTAGAAGTGTAAGATAATGACTTTTAAATCTGATAACAGCTAGAGACCGAACACTGGCATGCCCACAGTACCCAGGCACTATGACCAACTGCAGACAGGGGGGCTCTTTGGCACTCACACAAGTTCTACAAGTTCCCTGAAGACAGAACAGCTCACTTTATAACCCAGCCAGCTGAGCACTTGTCATACTCTTCTGGTTTTCTAGCAACTGCGAATTGTCTTAAGTATTTTGCACAAGGTAATTACATGATGTTAGGAAGAATCTTCTGTAATAAAAGCTTTTGCTTGGCATCTCTTTGATCTTCAGTACCTTCCTTCAGACCAGAAATGCACAATCTCCCGTAGGAGCTGCTCCACTTATTCCTCCAATTCCTTCATTTACTGTGTGGGATCTTTTTATTAGCCAATGTTAGACCCACTTCAGTATGGATTAGAAATTGGCTGTAAGTTAACTCTGGAGGAACTTTATGGAGAATGTCAATGGTTTTATAGCGTCATGTGCAGTCTATTAATTTTTTAGTGCCTGTATCACCACATTCAGAGTTGTATTTACTCTGGTTTTTATAGCAAATACAAATACAAGTTGGGAATAGATTTTTTTTTCCCAGGTTTGATTTTCTCTTTTCAAAGCAAGGTTGAAAGACAGAAGAATTATACCAAAGCCTATATTGAGAAAATAAGATTGAAAGAGGGTGGAATTAACTTGCAAAGTTGTCAAGAAATATTTTGAAGACTAGTTTTCCTAAATCTGTTATACAGGAGTCTTCTTCCTAGTCTCCCATTTTCCAGAGAGCATACCCCTCTCCCCTTGGTGTCCTACAATCCCCCCTGAGTCACAGACAGTACAGACATGAAATTTCACGTACGTAAGTTATAAAAATTCTTTGAAAGCAGCCCTGTACATTACAGGCTTTTTTGGCTGAGCCATAGCAATGACTAAGCTATGGGAAAAGCCTCCATTCAGCGATACTGTAAAGGAAAATGTGGGTGGGGGAACTAGGCTTTCAGGGTCGAAGTCATTCAGCACTTGGGTGCCACTGTCGCAAAGAGGAAAGAGGAGGACTCAGCCACGCGGGCCTGGGATGGGAGGTTTTTCAGATTTCCACTCTGCAGCTGTCCCTCTGGGGCCAGGCAGGCGACGGTGCGAGAGAGAGTGTCATTATTTGACTCAGCATGTTCCTAAGCCACAAAAGAGAAGTGACGTATATAAAAAGCATTTTGCTTACTCTTATCTGATAAGAGGGATATCAAGGAGTTTTCTCCACTGCCTAGACATAAAGGAAGTTCTTCTTTGTCCTTATATTTCACTTTCTCTGTCAGTGTGCCTTTCGTCAAGCAATTATTGTGACCTTATAGCCTCTAACACAAAACTATACAGTTTTAGAGACATGATATGCAACCACTTGCCAAATACCTATGGTTTAGCTTCCCATTCTAACTACTCCACCAACTTTAAAACTGATTTCAGATGTAATAGATTTACTTTAGGAATATCTCAGAGCAATCTTGCCTCCCATGAATTTGGTGGAGGTTTGCCTCCAACAAACCCATGAATTATCACGCTGGATCAGCAAATGAACAAAGTCTGCCATATTTCTGTGATGCTTCTGGTAGAAAATGACAATGCTTCACTTACTACTTACTGCCCAAACGGTCTCTGGTATTACTGTACAGCCATTCTTCCACACAGCAGGTTTCACTGTAAAATACAGAATCACAGAATCTTAGAATCGTTTTGGTTGGAAGAGACCTTTAAGATCAGCAAGTCCAACCACTAACCTAGCACTGCCAAGTCCACCATTAAACCATGTCCCTCAGCACTACATCTACACATCTTTTAAATAACTCCAGGGTTGGCGACTCAACCACTTCCCTGGGCAGCCTGTTCCAATGCTTGACAACCCTTTCCATGAAGAAATTTTTCCTAATATCCAATCTAAACCTGCCCTGGAGCAACTTGAGGCCATTTCCTCTTGTCCTAGCGCTTGTTACTTGGGAGAAGAGACCAACCCCCACCTCGCTACAGCCTCCTTTCAGGTAGTTGTAGAGAGCGATAAGGTCTCCCCTCAGCCTCCTTTTCTCCTGGCTAAACAACCNAGGCCCAGTACTCAGCCCTGGGGAACACCACTTGTGACTGGCCACCAACTGGATTTAACTCCATTCACCACCACTGTCTGGGCCTGGCCTTCCAGCCAGTTTTTTACCCAGCAAAGCATATGCCCATCCAAGCCACGAGCAGCCAGTTTCTCCAGGAGAATGCTGTGGGAAACAGTGTCAAAAGCTTTACTAAAGTCTAGGTAGACAATGTCCACAGCCTTTCCCTCGTCCACTAAGTGGGCCACCTTGTCATAGAAGGAGATCAGGCTGGTCAAGCAGGACCTGCCTTTCATAAACCTATGCTGACCGTGCCAGATCACCTGGTTGTCCTGCATGTACCGCGTGATGGCACTCAAGATGATCTGCTCTATAGTGTTCCCTGGCACCGAGGTCAGACTGACAGGCCTTCACCACAATCGACCTTTTTATGTCCTCTAGTATCATAAACTGTCTGTTGCAGTGCAGTACAAGAAGGTTTGTTTTGCTAGGACCACTAACAGCACACACAACCTGCCAGTCATTAGCAGGGCTCTCCCACTTGGACACAGTTTGCCAGATCATTAAGTAAACCTAAACACGAAGGGATAACCACAACCTAACATAACAGCTTAGCTTAAATATGAAGCTTGGCATGACTCAAACTCCACAAATCAGTGCTCATCAGGCTTGAGCTTGGCTCAGTGGATTTAAAGCTGCCTTTGTCTGCCATTATATTTCTTTCTTTCCTAAAGCAACAGGATCTCAAGACTGTCCAGGCTAGTAACATGCTGACTGCTGAGCCTTATGATTATCTCGCTCTTTTGTTACTTGGATTCTATCTCCAGAAGCAGTACTGTTTTAAGATCTAGTCACTGCATGAGATCTGTAATTATGACAAGTTTATGAAAAAACAAAAGATGAAAACTGAAATGGTTGTTCACTACACAGGTATGACTCCCAAAGACATAGCTATATCCAGAATGCTGTTATGCATACTCTTGTCTAGCAATTCACCAAGAACAAAGAAAAATGCAAGGTTAGTCTATTACAGGTGCAGCATTCTGGTTGATATGATAAAATATTAAAGCCACTGTACAATGAGGCTGTACGATGGCAGGAGCCAATGCTCTCTATGTTGTCCCTTCCAGCCCTGCATTTCTGAAAATACACGGACGGTCATATTCTGCATTAACTGAAGGTCTTGAGTAGTCTTGAAGTTGTCTGGTCAATGCAACCAATCTGCAGTGATATCTTTGCATGAATAACGGTCAACCACCTAATGAGGACACAGCTAATAGAGTTGTACTCCACATCCAAGGGGAAAGCTTCCAACCTATCAACCAAATAAAGATGCATAAAATAAAGGCTGACAGGGTTAGCACAATCACCTACCATAGCTGAGCTCAAAGGAGCTTCTCAAAAGAATTCACAGTTGAAATACTGACAATAAAAAGCAGAAGCAGACATTATCACCAGCCTGCTCCTTGACTATCAACACTTCCAACAGCATAGTCAAAAACTGGACTGAGAATACAATGCACATTCATCCAAGTTACTAGTTAATAACCTACAGAGGAGCCAAAGGTTCAGCTATGGTAAAGAGGAGCAGAGCTAAGTATTTTCTTCGTGTAAAGAATACCACTATCAGAAGTAATCTCTCCAACTTCTCAGCAGCCTCACAGAGGTGTTGAACAACAGATACAAAAAAATTTTTGCAAAGCTTCACATGAATGGGATGGGGGGAGGGCAAGGTAAAAATAAGCATTGGTCACCATACGGTTTCTCAAACAAAGGATGCTGCTGATTTCCATTAATGAACCTTAGCTATAGATTAACACAACTTCTAAATAAAACCTATTGATATTCCCCCTACTTCACAGTCCAGCTGAGCTGCTTATCTAAAATTATTTCAAGAGATGTCCATCAAACTAAATAAAACAAAATAAATCACACTACCTTTTCATCAAGAAATTAAATTTTAGACTATGTGGTAGAAGAAAGTATTCATTTTCTTACTTATTTCAGCTCTCATTTTTCAGGATTTCTGTTTGATCAGGTGTGATTAGCTATTCTTTTCACCAGGAGAGATTTTCTGTGTGCATACATGAGAGCATGAGTGTGTTATGTGTATCTACACATACACCTATAAAATCCATTCCTTTAAGTTATCCACCTTCCGAAAGATTAAAAATGGCTTAAGCACATAAACAGGGTACACTGAATAATTGTTTTTATACAGCAAACAAGCACACCTGAGTATGGAAGGTAGAGCTGAAATGCTCATTTTGAAAGAACAAGAAATAAGTGACCCAACTTGACTGCCCAGATTCCCCCACCAGACAGAAACATGCAGATGCATTTTATATGATGTTAGCAAATTACACAGGCTAGCATTCTAGATAAAGATGACACCAAATTGAAGTCCAAACACTGTGAAGATTTTGTACAGCATCTCAGATGGCTTTCATCTGAAATCTTCGGAATTCCAGGGGCAAAAATTTAATTTGAAAGAAACTTGGGCATCTCTTTATTCACCATAGTGAAGGTGTCCAAGTGACTTTAACTGCCCTCTACTTATTCCATACAGGAACCTCTTAATGGTAATACCACAATGTCGATAACCATTTATTAACGATAATACCTAAAAGCCAAACCATTTATTAATGATAATACATAAAAGCCACTTAAAGTTAGTTTTTTCCTCCTTGTGATGAGAACACTGCAGCTCTGTGAGAGTGACAGAAACTGGGCTTGGCCTGAAGGCAACTAATATAAAAAAAGGAGTATACTCAAGAAGAATACCTTTAAATGCCTCTAACTTCAGTGGCAGTCATTTAGAAAGAAAGCAACTGTGGAAGTCCCCATAAGAGAATACTCCTTACCAGCATTTGCTGGAAAAAAATCCCTTCACTAATGCACATCTTGTAAATATTAAATGAATTTCCTCAAAAGCAGCATATACAGTTACTTAGAACAGGCATCAATTTTGAAGGAAATTATGACAGTCTGCCTTATTTCTTAATTCAGACCACTCTGCTGGCTTTACATTTTCTAAGTATGCACTTTTGTTTGGATTTCACACAAAACAAATGTACTTCTACATTCTCAGGTCTCAGTATCACATCTCCTTTGAAGGGGTTGCATTAAATAGGCTTGAGCCTAGCTGCTGCAGAATGTAATTGAATGTCTTTAGCTGCCACAAGCATTGGACCACCGCTGCAAAGTGGTAGCATCCCTTGGGACTCTCCAGGATTTAGACCCTGATCTTCCAGTACCGCTTCCATCTGGGGAATGGGAATGGTATGTGGATCCACCTCTCCCAGGGCAATGCATGTCCCTGCAACTTTCACCCCCAGTGGATGTACTCTCTACGACAGTGTTAAAATATCTGATACTGGTTCCAAGTAAATACAAAGCAAATTTCAGCTGGCTTAAATGCTAAGATGAGCTTTTACTCACAGCTGTTGCAGAAGCCAAGCTAAGAATGTAAAAGTGGCAGTTCACAGACATCAGGGGGAACTAACCAACAAACATCCCTTGGAGCTATAAAGCAAGTAGGATAAATACATTTAAGTTCTGAAAAGGAGTCCTGTCCTATTTCTCCAGCACAGTACAGAAGAGCTTCAGATGGATTGGAGAGATTTGTTGCTGTAAGAAACAGGAAAAAAATGCAGAATCTTTGTTTACCTAGGTCTGTGGTTTCTAAGTACCTACTTTTTACTACGTTCATTGCTTGACTCAAAGTGAAAATGGGAATTCACCCTTTTCTCTTTTTTTCCTGTCCAATGTGCAGATGGGGCATATTTTCGTTCACTCCATCAATCCCTGCCCCCTACGCACAAACTCACATACATGCACCTAGCCAGTGGAAAAGAAAAAAGGGTTACTCATTAATCCATTCTACAAAGCTTTCCAAACTGAAATGGGTGGGTTTTACATCTCCAGCAAGGAGCAATATATAGGTAGGTACGTAGCATACCTGAGCACAGCTCAAACTGAAGTGGTTCATCTTGAATAGCACAACTTTGCTCCTGGCACACATTAAAACAAAAATCATCAGTATGGAGAGGATGATTATTTTCTGTATGCTTTTCTTCTGTTCCAGTATGGCGCTGACTGCAGCTCCACACAAAATAGTGAAATACAAACAGCTTTTGAAGACAATTAGACGGTTAGAAACCACAGTGAAAGACAAGGTAAGCAAAGTATTTGTCATAATATTGAAATAATTTTCAAGCATTACTTATTGCTTAGAATATATCTTATGAGGGACATCATTTCCAAATGTTAAACTTTTCTAACTTGGATTTGTTTCATTGTAGGATGTTGAATTGCTGCACACACCAGAAAACCCTGTGGTGAGACTGCTTTAACATTTCTTTCTGATTATATCAATTTGATTTTGTACTGGTTTATTCCATTGACAAATGGCATATGTCTTCTTCACATGTCTGACCTAGTACTCTTAATGCAAACTAGACTGAAAAAGAAAATACTTTTGATATAAGTTCCTTATTTCTGGATTTTTAATGGCAGAAGTGTTTCTATTATGTAATCTTAATTACTATTTTGCTATTGTGTGTGTATTCTAACACACCCACAGATTCAAATTTGTATGCATTCCATTTACTCAAGAAATGGTGCTAAGAGTGAGGATTCATACAACATCCAGACGAGCAGCAGTGCTCGTGGGGATGCAGGTTTTGGGGCGTGGAAGAGACTCCAGCTGCCATAAGCTCTGGCCACACTGGGAGCATAGCTGAGCCAAACCCAAAAGGACCCCCCTTTCCTTCCCACTGAAGCTAAATGCCAAGAGTGGCACTGTAAAACCGTATTACAAAGCGCTTCCTCCCATATGTAGTCACACTGGTTTCTCCCAGGCTATGTGCAAGGGTTATGCTATCAAGGGGAAGCTAAAACTGCATTCTGCAAATACTCTCTTTGGATTGTAACTAGTTAAAACTACAAGAACAGGTCCCTGTGAATCCCTTTTTAATACAGATATTTATTTATACATTATTTAATGCTGATATTTTGCGTGTTCCACAGTCAGGAACTTCTTATCTGTAGTAAATTACACCAGAGTCACAGAAAGTGTGTGCATACTCGAAAGTGGCAGGATGCAGTATGTACTGTGAAATTAAATGCTAATAATAGTAACAATGTCTTAAAAGCTTAGACGGTAAATGCATCCTGCTTTCTTCTGATAATCCCCAACACGCAACAAAGGTCTAGAGCTAGCTGTGGCTAATGTAACGTTATACTTCCCTGGTTGTCTTAAATTTACCTGTAATTTTAATTTTTGAGCCTGACAACTATTTCAGAAAGCAAACAATTTTGATCGACGTATAAAAAATTATCATTAAGCATAGTTTTTGAAAAACGCCCAGAGCGTAAAGCTGTTTACTCAGGACTGTAAACTCTCTTGCAAAACAACGACAAGAAAAAAGGAGAAAAACTCACCTCATTTCACACAGGTTTTGTTAGCCTCCTCCTAGGCTTTAGAGTTGGGTGCATTTTTTAGTTGCCAAAAACATACAGAAACATGACCAAAACAGATACATTCCGTCTCATTGCCAGAAACAACTGCAGTGCAAAAACCTAATACACCCTTAACTAATTGCTGGGTTTTTTTCTTTAACACGCTTTCTAACTTGTGGTGTCAAAGTGAAAAGGAGGAGATGATTAGCTGTCATGTTACTGCAGTGTTTGCCACTACCTCCGAAACAAAGCAAATGCAACTAATGACTAATTGCTTTATCAGTTGTTTGGGTTTTTTTTTTCTCTCAAAAAATATGGTCACCTCAGGAAGGAAGACAACAGTTCATCTGCAGCTTAGGGCTTTACAGTCTGATTCTGGGAGGTCCCAAGTACCTCCGCTGAAAACTAGAGTGGACAGAGAATTCACGTATTTAGAAGGTACTAAGTTGACAGAGGTTCAACTTCTGATGAAAAACTTAAGAAAAGGCTAGTGTGCTACTAGTAGTTATCACCAGCAACCACATTAACAAACTTTTCATCCTACAGGATGAAATTTACATTTACTGAATTGTCCAAATACTAAGCTATGAATTACAGTGTGCCAAAGCTGCGCTCAGGGTGATTAGGTGCAATCATACCCTAACAAAACTGGACTTAATAAAAAGTATTTCATATAACTGTATTTCAAATACCAAATTATTGCTTCTATGATAACCTGCTTATGCCAGATTTACATTTGGCCTTGAATATTCATGAAGAAGGCTACCTTTCATAACATTCAAAATTCAGTGGTTTATCACTATTTGCTTTGACTTTCTTGAGGTTTCTGTGAGTGGACTGAGTGTTAGCCCCAATTCAATCCCACACAATTTCCTTGTACACTCAACAATGAAGTATCTTTTTTTTAAAAAAAAAGGAGGCGAGAAGTTTCAAAGACCAGAGGACATCAACTCAAGGAAAAACATGCTGAGGCTGAAAAAGTAGTCTTAAGGCTGAACTGATTGAAGAACAGAGGGAAAATAAGATCTATTCCTGGTGATTGACACTGCAGCTGAAGCCAGTGACACAATGCTGATTTACATCGGACCAGCATCTAACCCCGCTGACTGCTAATTCAGGAAGTGAAGGCTTTTCAGGCTAATCTGTAAAGTTAGTTAGAGTCAGATGCAGAGTACTGCTGCAAATCGCCTCCAATACGAATATTGCACGTTTGCCTAGCCCCACTCAGACATCACCAGTGGTCTCTGCTTTTTAATGCCTCTTCATCGAAGTGCTTAACCCATCACAACATACCAAAACCCACAATCCTTGTGGTCCTCTGACTGTGGGACTGCCTACAGCTAACTGTTAACTCAGCAAAAAAAAAAAAAAAGGGCAGCATATATGAGAAATGCTGGTTTCTCAGCTCATCACGGATGAGACACAAAATGTTTTCAGTTTCAGCTGGAAAATTGATCTCTTTAAAAACGAGTAGTTTTTTTCCAGTAAGCAAGACTGGTTACGGTAAGAAGCTTGAAACAAACATAAATGTGTGGTTTTTAAGGAAAATAAAATGTTATATCTAACCAATATAAAATGTTGCTACTAAAATTTGCTATAAGCAACATACTTGAAGGCTACCATGTCCTTGCCAAAGCAGCAAACTGCAGTGGCATCTAATCAGATGGGACTCAGCTTTGGTAGCAGTTGGTATGCAAAACAGGGACGATGGCTTTGGAGCCTTTCTAAGATGTGTAATCAGCAGTTCTAAATGTTTCCTTCTTTGGAAAACAGAAAGCAAGTTAGAAATTGTCTTCAGTAAACCCTGCTTTTCTTTCTCTGTTGACTATAGGGTAGTTTTGGTGATATTTTCCATAGCTGTGCCCCTAGCAAAGGAAAACAGCCACTGCACAGGAAAGGAGATTCTGGAGAGCTTGTAGTCTTTCTGTTAGCATCAATAAAATTAATATGCTGCTGCACCATGAAAGGAAAATGGCAGATTGTTTTAATTCCAGAGAAGCAGCAGCAGCAGAAAATTTAGATCATCAGAACAGATGGCTTCTTTTTCAAGTTAGATATATTTGGTGCTTACTGGCCTTGACTTCGGTTTAACGTGCACCTGAATTTCAAGCAACACAGTAAGACAATTCAAGCCAAGAGCCTGACTCCTTATCCCGCCTCTCATCCTCACACCCTCCCTTCCCTTCAGTAAGGTAACTAGCTTACTTCATCACCTTCAATTCCCATGCTATCAAGTGAGAACATTTCAATAGTATTTGAAAATATGCATTTGTACCTAAATTCTAAGTATCATTATTAAGTAGGTAATACTGGAAATGGCATAAAAATTAGGAAGAAAACAGTATATTCCCATATGTAGCACTGAGGAACAGTCCAGAGTGATATTCATATTTTTTAAAAAAGAAAATACTCATACCCGTGCTTGTGAAAATTTATTATGTGTAACATGACCTACTCTTCAGTAGCATTTTCTTTTAATTGCTGTCATGATTAATATCCAAGTGGACATTTTAGGCATTTATTTTATGAGGAAATATTTAAGCAATTATCAGAGAACAGGCAGAGTAAAGGTTAAAGATTTCTTGTATATCTAAAACTCACTTTAAAAAAAATGTACAGTTGAATCTTCTCAATTAATACCCTGGATATTTACTTTTACACATGGACCACAACCTAACATAGGCAGGAAAAAATGCTGCAACATTTGTTTTAAAACTGTTCCTTCTTTTCCTACCCTAGGATGAATGCACGTTCACAGCTGTGGCCTGCTTCCAGAAGGGCACACTGAAATTACAACCAGAAAACAGACAAGTAAATTCTACATTCACCCAAACCATTAAAGTCTTGAAAAATTTCCCCTTCAGCAACCCTGGCAAGGTAGGATTTCCTCTCAATGCTCATAATTGTGATCGCTGCTTCTCATTTTCTATAGCAGATACTACGTGCAAGGGTGGAATTGTAGAAAGTGAACTCGCTAGAGAAACTGATCTGCTTTCATTACTTTGGAAATTAAGAATCTCCAATTTTCTGCCCATGTGGGAGAGATGTTCACTCTGATCCTATCAGTTAATTGCATGTATCTTTTTGGCAACCATGCAACATGCCAGATAAAAGCACACGGATTACTGCAAAACATGTGAACGAAAGGTGTCGTTACTATATTCTTGTCCTTTCTGAAATAGCCTGTGTCTCAGCTTTTCCATTTCTAAAAGGCTTTGATTACAACCCTCTTGACTTTTCAGTACGAAATCTTCAAGTATTGTTTATGATTCTGACGCGCTGTTTAGAAATGGCATGATTTTCTTTCGTCTTCCAGCATTGTGAGTCTTCATGTGAATCTTATGAGAAAAAAAACCCCAAAGAGTTTTTGAAGAGCTTTGCAAATCTAATCAGAAAGGTAATCAGAGTTGATTCCTCCTGGGTGCTTTTTGACATTTTGCAAAAAATTACAGATGTCCTTATTTTACACTATTTCTAACAATGTGTTGTTTTTTACAGTTACTCGTGGACGAATATAGGACACACCAGAGCTGAAGGCTACTGAAAATCTAGTATTTAAAGCAGACACTATGTTATTTAAGACAACATGAAAAATGTAAATATTTTCTATTGCTACTATGCTATGCTGTGTGTGTGGTGAGTGAAAGCTTCTCCCAAAATATTAAGATGTCTTATTTGGATGGCCATTCATAAGATAGATGATGTTTTGAAAGTGATCCTAGACTCACTTTACAGTGAAAATTAAATTGTAATTTCACAAAAATAGGTTCTCTTAAGGGACTTAACTATCACCTTCTGCTGAACTAGAAATACACGAGATGGCTACTCCGGTATTTGTGCTTTGATCTTAAATGAATCTCATACAGAGAGGTCTGAAACTTTTTAAAGAAAATTAACAAAAAAATTATCAAGAGACTTTGAAGTCTCAAAAGGTATCTACTTGCACCAATTTCCTTATCTACAATAATACCACACACACAATTTTACTTGTAAGTTCTTAGACTGTATCTTAGCTACCTATGGACAACTATGCTGCATTTAACTGTCATCTAAATACTGGAAAAACATTTACAAATCATGCTGAATGGCATGGGTCTGACCTGTGTCCATGTTGAAGTTAATGGCACTTTTCCTACGGGTTTCAATAAGGAGAGGAGTAACCCACATACCCTAAGTAGGGACACAGTATTCTGTGGGGAAAAACACGTTTCAGAAGATGGAATTCCACCCGGACTCCCTCAGCTTAATGCGATAAATACGAGAGGCATGACTGGCTGGTATGACCAGCCACTGCAAAAGGTCCAACAAATACAGTAATTGAGAATTATTTAGAGTGAAGCAGCTCAAATGCATATTGCTTTCTCAGAAGACAATATTTTACACTTATATTCATGTACCATTAACATTATTCCTTCTCTCTACTCTTGATTAATTTCAATGGTTTAATTTTTAATTGCAATTTTTTTCTTTAAAAACTATCAAGTTTTTTGTTACGTGGAAACCTTCCTGTACAGCTTCTGAATCCCGAATGTTTCTGTGGAACTATGGCCAGAGATACCACTGAAACTTTTCAAAATAAAAGTGAGTATCATAGCACTTAAAACTAGTTTCTAGCAGCTTAATTATATACCACCACATTCTGCTTGCAATGATTCTGTACCTCTAGACTCTTCAATTTGAGAAGTAACTATTAATTTACCCCAAGACAGATATTAGCCCCATACAAGGAAACTGATCTTCGAAAACAGTGTAAAGTCTTCCAGTAAAAAGTAGCCTTTCATCTAGTTTTCTCTCTACTTAGTAGAAATGTGGTACAGAGAGGAAACTGGAAAACTGCATCTAGTGTTATGATGGAAAATGACAAGCTTAGTTACCTCCAAAAATAATGAGGTAGTATTAAAAATATTTCCATTCCTACTAATGTCAGCCTAAAGGAAAACTAATACAAAAAGGTTTTTTGCCTCCGCATCTTCACTGTCCTGAAATGTGAACCTCTTCAAAAACCCAAGTCAGAGGAGTAAGGAGGATCCTCAGGGCAACAACGAACCAAGTTTCCACAGTGAACCCTCCTTGCTTCTGGTGATGACCATTTTGATTTAGATCACCTTTTTTTTTTCTTTTTATTTTGTTTCAAAAACCGCTTTTCTCTGAGTAATGTTCTATCTCATACCTCAATGTTTCCACATTACTGCGTGAGAATTAACATTCTAAACATGAACTACCACTCGTATGTAAGTAATGAAGCTACTAAGTTTAAAATGGTGTTCTGCACCTTTTACCCCCATTTCTCTGGCTTTGCTACCCATAAAGTCCCTTAATCACCAATTGGTAAGCAATATGCAAAGCTGCTGCTGAGACTGCAATGGATTTTAAAGTTACAGAAGGAGAGAAAGTCAAGGTAAAACTTAATTTCAGATTTGGATAGAAACAACTGGGAAAAGATTAAAGCAAGTCCTGCAAATGCAGAGTACCTGCTGATGTTTCCACAACGTTACACTTAAATTTTTATGGAGGCATTTAATTGAATGCCTTTATGGTGAACTAAGTGCTTTTTTTGGTGAGTCCTAGAAGGCTAACCAATAAACCAAGCACTTTTCATTCACTTCTATGGAGTATTTGCATGTGCAGAGTTTTGGGGAAATAACTTATTTTTGCACAAAGACTATAGTATGTATTTTCTGATTTGTAAATGTCTTTTCCAGTAATTTGCTAAGTGCACTCAAATCAATATTCTGAAAGAGCCTGTTAAAATTCTTGTTGTGCAGATGAAATGTGATTAGGATGTCCCAACAAAGAGAACATTGTACATTACATATTTATTAGTAATCATTATAAAGCATGGAGAAGTAACTTTTGTACCTCGGATGGATATTTTACAACAGAAAAGCAATTTCCTAATCAGAATGTCATAAGCTAACTAGTTACTCCTGCCTACACTGGAACAATTTCTGGGTTTTGTACACGAGGCAGCACGTAATGCAGTAAGTAATTTAGCGACTTCTGTTTAGTGACTTGCTCCACTGTTTTTAAACTATGGATCTTATCACATCAAGCATCGTGCTAAAGGGGTTTTTCTTGTTGTTTTAAATGTAATATACTCATTTGTTAATTGAGGTTATTTCTTGTACCTGCAGAACAACTTAATTCAAAATACTCATTCATAGGATTCAAAAAACTAGTGAGAAACTGTAACAAATGTAACTTAGAGGGTTACTTGTTCCAAGATCTTGCAGAAAACTGTATTTATTGGACAATCCAGTCCAGATATACATGGGGAATATTAATGACAAAATTATCCCAGTTGATTTTAGTTAAGACCACACTTCAGGGCAGTGTCAGCACAATCACTGTGGGCAACTTTGTACACTTCAAATACAGTTTGACTCACGCGATGCTGAAGCCTCGCACTAACTCTTTGATGAAAGGTTGAGTGTATTATTCAGGGTGTGTTACTTAAATCCCAAATAAAGAACAGGAGATCAGTGATGGACAGATCAGTCTTCAAGAAGACATCACCTTGTTCTTCAACGACATTCTCAGGAGAAAAAATGAAGATGCCCCAGGAGGAACTTGTGACCCTAGGAAGGACTAGTTATCACAATTCTAGATGTGTACACAATCTTCACTTATTTTTACTTCTAAGATGAACTCTCTTTGTACTAACTGCACTCTCTGCAGAAACAATGTATGTTTTGTTGACTGAGTACATAGAGTACGCCATAAAAGCTCATTACCTCCCAGGGAGGCTTTACAATATATTTATGATTTTAGTCATAAGTGCCCTTTGCAGGCACTTCAAGATGTGTTTTAGCATGGTATACACAATTCTGTATAATATTTACTTTTCCTGAGAAGATTCTTTATTTTTATACCAATTGACTCATCTAATTTAATTATTTATTGCATTTCTGTGAATGGAATGTTCATACTAAGGACTATGTGGTCTGATTTATTTATACGCCTGTGATATTAAATAATTTTAGCTAATACGATTTTCTCGTTTTTCTTTAAAACCTTCTGACCATTCCTACCCTGACAGTGGCCCATAATACCCCTCAGTGAACTTTATTCTTTATTAGCCTACACTGTCATAGATTTTGCCAGATCAGATGAGGGACATGGTACACAAAGTTTATCTTCCCCCTGTTCTTATGTAAGCGCTAAGAAGGGGTCGTTAATTTTTCATTGTTCCCATCTCATTTGGAAATATTTTTTAAAATTGGCTTTTCAGGCTTAATAAATTCCTTTTGGCAAACTCACAGCAGGTTCAATCACGTCACCTAGATTTCTTTAGACTGACATGAACAAAAATCAGGTAACTTCATGTTTTGAGTCCACACAGAATAAAGTCAAACACCTGAAAACATAACTCTAGAAGTAACAATTATCCAGTCTGTTTTTCACTGTTCTCTCTCCTCATCTTACTTTTCTCTTACTTTGAAATGTCAATCCTTTTTTGCATCCCAATTTGACATGAAGTGTTGAAGTTCTCAGAAAATGAGTATTTTCAGTTGTTATACTTTATAAGGGTAGCTATGTTTTATCTTTTCTAAAAATGCCTTTTCCCTAGAAAGTTACAAAAATGGACCTTGTTCCAACAAACAAACACAAAGCTCTAACAAAAACAAAGACTAAGCAGTTGAACAGTTATTCCTTCCCTTTTCATCTGTTCAGAAAACACTGACTCAAATAGTATATCCTTCCACTATGTTTGCTGTCATCACACATCTGCATTTGTTGGGTCTGATTTTCTTTAAAAAAACCCCAACCTTCAGAAACAAATAAAAACAAAGAGAAAGTGTCATAAACCACTGGAGACTTCAGGCATCAACTGCTCCTATGTCCAGGACAGTGCCACTACGATCTCCCTCCTACAAGACAAGCAGTCCTTCTCTGCCCAGTAGGTATTTTCCTCTCCAAAAAAGGGCCAGTAGACTGGTTCCCAATGAGGTGGATACGCTAGTTGCCTCCCGTTGGCTCCCAGATAGTTCAGTGGTATAGTGGATAGGGTCTAATCCAAGCAATCCCTCCTACCTTTGCACTCAAGAAACTAGTGGTAGTCAGGTATGCTGGGATTCACCCAGAGTTAACTATCAGTCAAATCTGAGCCATCTGTCCACTCAATGAAGAGAAGCAGACATACTCAGAAACAAGGCAACCCACTCCAAACCAGGTATGTAATATAGGTGACTGGAAAAAAAATAGGACACATCTATTACTAGATATGACGAATCTCACTCAAACTACCTAGGATTTAGATGCAAGCCAAAATGTTCAGAATAGTTTCTGTGATGGATGCAGCGTCTCCCGGTGCACATTTGCTAAATACACTATAGTTTCTCTTTCCTGGTATAACATACTTAATTTTGCACATATACACTGCTTTTATTTCTTGCTGGCATTTTTCAGTATTTCCACCTACAGCTACAATCACATTAGAAAATACAGGAAAGACTATATTTGGAGTAGACATTTCTTTGCTTTTAAAGTCTAAGGAAACTGAAAAATAAATACAGATTAAATATGCAAGTATGATTTCAGAAATATTATTACTGGCTGATCTAACAGTGTCTCTGCTGTCTGCAACTGATAGCATGTAAGTATCTTGACACTGGACTGTGGGAAGCAAATAGACCCTGAAGCCCTGTGGCCAGGTTACTTTGTCTTCGTAAGTACA
The DNA here is from genome assembly GCA_013397275.1 of Burhinus bistriatus. Classification (NCBI taxonomy): domain Eukaryota; kingdom Metazoa; phylum Chordata; class Aves; order Charadriiformes; family Burhinidae; genus Burhinus; species Burhinus bistriatus. The sequence continues at coordinate 2,510,549 of VYXH01000334.1, forward strand.
TGGTTCGTGGTGTAGACATATTCTCACAACTCCAACTATAATGCTACAGACCCCACAGGACCCCAGTGAGCTGAAACAGATTGCACAGAAGCTTTAACAGAAGGCTTTAGGCTTCTGGTACATTCAGAAGTATTTGCTGGAGGACAGCACGTTGTGCATCGTATAGATATATGCTTGTGCAATAGAGAAATACACTGCCCCCCAAACCAAAGATAACTGTGCTAACACTAGAATAACTCAACTATTTAACTCTGCTGTGAAATCTAGGCACAATTTTGCCCAAATTGACCTAGACAGCTGGATAGATGTAAAGGAACTCCCTTTCAGAGCTGGAACATCTCAAATATGTTGGTTTGTACTGCATAGAAATGCCACGCTCTTTCTCTCAATAAGCTTTTTTTTTACACCCCCTGCACACTGTCCCAACAGATGTGGGGGGCGGGGAACAAAACAAAACTGTCCTCAGTGTTCTTTGCTTTGCACTTGTGCCGATGATCCACGTTGTAAAATGAGCAAAGGTGAAAGAGAACATTTCCTATTCAAACATCTTCTTTGTCCAAGCTAATGATCTAAATTGCTGTACTGCCACCTGTTGATAAGTGTAGGGAAATTCAAAACAGTTCCAGATACAAATTAGGTAAGCTGAAAGAATCATTCTCATGACGGTATGCTGTGAGATACACTACAGGGATAATAACTAGTTCTTTACTTCCCATTTAGTATTCCCTTTTCCTGCTTACACAGCTGAAGATTTCCCAATATTGTTTTCTTGTTCAACTGTATTACTGCTGTAACATCATGAAGTGTATGTTTAAAAAACTCACAATGAAGGCACCTGAAAAATTACTCAAAAAAGTTTTTATTTTCTAGGCTTCAGAGATGTTAAGAATCCAAAAGACAGGGCGTTACTCATGCAGAATAATTTCTTTATTTCTGATGGAAGCTTTGTTTCTCTGTTCTCATACCTCACTTTTCTACATTTATGTATCACAGGACTCCATCACTTCAGAATCTTTCTTGCATACCTTTTCCACCACTCTTGAACAGAGTGGAGTATCAGCAACAACTTAGAGAGAATGAAGGGTTTACGCGGTAGCGAAAACTTCTGAAGGAATTAGAGAGGATGAAGATTGAAAGTATGGCAGTATGGAGTCACTCAGAAAATTAAAACCTAGTTTAAAATTAAGGTAAGACAAATCACCTCAAATCATGAATAACATGCACATGTCAAAGCATACTACCTATATACAGATGTTCTGAGGCTAAGTTAAGGTCTCTCTGTTTCCTTTTGGACAAGAGCATCTTCACTGGGTTTAATACATTTTAGCTTGTGTACGTTGATTTCACATCATTAGCTTGCTTATTTTTCCAAAGCATTGCCTTCAAAATAGAATTGGATCAAACCTGGCTCACAGGTCATGCCACTTGGTGTTTATCCTGACATTAGCTTGTAGCCCCAAGAAGTAAAGAAGTTCGCAGTGAAGCTGACAGGCATAGCAGCTACTTGTAGCATCGTCCTTGGGCAGTAACGCTCCTGGGTATAACAAAATACCCAAGACAATAACCTTTAATGAATACCCCCAAAAATTCTTCTGGAACAACACTGATTATCATAAAGATTTATATGCTATGGCAAGAGAATATAGATGGAGTCCTCAAAACTCATTGCTGGTACTAACTTTCCAACAGACAACTATTTACCCGTACATAGTAAACTGAGATCATCCAGAACATCTTTCTATATCACAGGTCTGTTCAACTTAAGACAATCCCTCTAAATCAGGGACTTGAATACATTTCCTGTTGTTATTGCTGTCATTAGAAGGGAATAAGATTCCTACTTCTGAATGTACATAACGCCAAACATCCACCACACCCTGTCTTTAGGCACCTTGCCACCTGTATGTCCAGCAACCTTCCCTGTGATTGCTTGCTCAAATACAGTATCATAGTGATGTTTTCTGTTCTCTGTTCTTAATTCCTAACATTTAACTTGCTTTTCTGACTGCTCCCGAGCCACAGGTTGACAATTTTGTGCAAGTATCAGGTTACCCAAAAGTGTCATTCATGTGTGGTTATGTCTAACTTGGGAGCCCACAGTTTTACATGTAAAGTAAAGGCTGTACAAATTGGTGCTGTATTTGTGTTCCCCTTCATTAACTGTCCAACAACCTATCAGGATTTCTCCTGCCCCCTTTAGTTTCCTTGGAAAGAGCTTTCTCATTTTTATCCCTCTTCACCTTTTGAAGATGACCTTATTCTTAAACCCCTCTCTCTACTGTTTCCTGTCCCATCTCCATGCCTGTCCTTGATTCTCCATCTTTCTTCTTCCCATTCTTCTAATTTCCCACATTTATTCTCCCCCTCCAATTCACTTTCTTGCTTCCTTTATGCTTCCTCCAATTTCCTTTCTGTTTTCAAGGATTTTCAGGCACTTACATGGTGCATAAACATCAGCTGTACAATTCCATTAAAATAGAAAAACAGTTGAACATAACTTTATAAGGCCACTAGACATTAAACTCCTTATTCATCACAACTGCTGTTTATTAACCGGTGTAAATTCACACAAGATAAAATATGGTTCATGAATCCCTAGCAGCCTCTCTTGGCTGAATATGAAAGGATCATCCATGGCAGAACATCTCTACATCAAGGAAGTCAGAACGGTTTTCATTTTTAAGCCACAGAAGTGAGGGGACCACTCAAGAACCAGATGTAATGGAAGATACAGCACGTTTCATATCAAGCTTATCACAAAAGATCAGACAAATGCTTTAACACCGTGACAGAGTAGCTCCTCCATCATCCCTTAAAACAAACGTAGAGACAATGAATGAAAAGAGGTCAAGGCCAGAGCCACTTTATATTAAGACAGGGCTGAACGGAAGCCAGGATCTGCAGGGAGTGAAATACAGAAAAATGTATGAGGTTGGCACATCAAAGCCAGCATTTCATCAAATCAAGAAGCAAGTTCAAGCTTATGACTGCCTTTATGGATGGCAAGTAAACACACCGATGTAAAGACCAGATCATAGCACAAGAGGGCAGCAGGCAACGGAGAAAGGAAAACAGACCTCCTTCTCCTCCTCCCTGCCCCGCCCCAGCTTTTAAAAAAATTAATCTCACCAACCCTGAAAGGTAGGGAAAAAATATTCAAAAAGGTAGCTTTACTAAAAAGAGCTACAATGCTCCCATTTCTGAGAAAGAATTAATGATCAAAAGTTACGAAGTTGACTTTTTCAATGCAAACTAAGACACTTTAGGGTTCGGTGAACTCCTGCTCAGGAGGAAGACCCAACATTTACCTGACAATGGCCCAAAATCAGTGAAACAGATCTGATCAGTCCTGAAGATGACTTTCGTTGATTAAGAGGATAATGTCTGTGCAGACACTGTTCATTCCAATAGGTTAAAACCAGGGACAAGGAAGAAAAAAAGAGAAAACATTGTTTTATGCATCAGGTGTTTATAAAGCCTACTATTGTTGTGTTTGAGGACCTCACAAATAATTAATCTCATCAGTATCATCATTATTCCCCATTTTACCATTGGGGAAATAAGTCAGGCACAAAGTAATTAGATGGCTTTCCCAAAGCTTTAGATGAACTCTGTATCAGAGGCACAGTGTGAAGCAAAATAATGCTAATGAATCCAGTCCGGTACCTTTACCAGACACGTATGAAGACACGTAGGCACAACACCCAGCATGCACGCACTCATCCTCCTAGCAGCTCACCTAGTATCTTATGAATGCTTTTATCAAGGGTGTGAGACACCCCATTCAGACAACGTGCACTTGTAAATGGTGAGACCTATTTTAAATTCAGTATTTGTAAGGAAGTAAGCTGGAAATTTCTACAATGTTTTGCTCCCTCCCACACATATGATCTCTCTCTTCAAGGCTGCTTAAGAAATGGAGTATATAAAGACATTGTTAAGCTGTCTTAGTCAGAACCCTTGGCTCTGAAACAGAACTGTTTCAGTGTAGGCCACTGGCAGGGCCTTGAAACAGGAACAAAACTAAGATTCTTTTAACGCGACACTTGGCAATTGCTGTTTCCTCTTTCTATATTCATTTCTCTTGCAATCTGAATTTACTCCCTCCTCATTCATTCTTTCACTCTCTTTTTCTTCTACCCTCCTTCTCTCCTTTAGATAATGCCCATTTAACGGTGCATGACATTTACAACTCTTTTGCATTAACACCATACAGGACAAAGCATTGGCAAATTGTGCCCCACCTTATGCCACACGTCCTTTAATACTGAGAAGAGCACTAAAATTGTTATTCCCAGTTGCCACTGCACTCTGCTTTTATAAAAGGCTGAAAAAGGCACATTACAGTACATAACATCTTTGCTGTTGGGATACTGAACAGCTAGGAAGAATCCATATCATTGCTAGCTTCTTAGCTAAATACCGCCTGTTAATCACAAAATGGCGAAAGCCATTCGTATTTTGGAATCCACTGGTGAAAGCTCAGGAACATCAATGCCACACTCTGACAACAGGAGAAGTATCACTTGAAAACAAATATACATACAAATTACAAATAACAAGCAGAAAAATTTACAGGCTCTTTGCTATCCCTGGAAGAATTTATACTTCCTTAACTAACAGTTTGTAACACAATTTCTCTCTAATAGCGGCTATGAGTTGCAGCACAAAGAAAAGGCCCATGTTTGCAAGGAAACAGCTGGCCCAGAGTCAGCCCAGAGCTAGAAGATAAGGCAGGGAGCTGATGGGGCAGGAAGAGGTGGGAGGCCTCAGTGGTTTGCACTCCTCCCTCGGGGTTATCACTAAACCTGGCCTTGGAGGGGCTGGCTGCTGCAATGGCCACCCTTCCCATGGCACCGAGCGCTCCTGGCGCCGTGGAGCACTCAGCCCATTTCTGAAATACGGACTTAGTATCTGCAGCTGAACAATAATGCCGAGCATTCCTCATCAGCTGACTGCCTCTGTTCTTGGTAAACACACCGTTTTTGCTTGAACTCTCAGACTCTTCAGGGGTCCCATGTTCTGTTAGCCAGCCGCTACGCTCTACTCCTCCCCTAGTTTTTTCAGTCCCTACCTTTACAGGAATAGTTTTAGACAAATGTACATGATAAAGTTTTGTTTGGTGAGACTAGCTTCAGAAATTCTTGTTCGTTTACCCATCCTCATCCACTCTTTTGACTCACTCAATCCCAACCCTTCACTGTTGTCTTAGCTGGGCAAGTGTAACTGCAACTGCTCGTCAAACCTGAAACGATGCAGGTAAAAAACAGCCTTGGCCCCCTCCGGCAAAAATATTGGAGGGGGGGTGTTCTTTTTTTCTTTGACCGATTCTTTCCCTTATCCGGTTTACACCGTGGCCCTACAAAGAGCTCAACAAATACCAGGTCTGGTATTTATAAGGTTTTTTTAGGCACTGAAGAACAAAGTACTGGGCACCTATTGCCTCAAGCTCCTTTTCCACCTATGTTTCACTGGGGCAGGGCTGGCTTAAATCATTCCTNTTGTGGGGGGGGTGGGGGGGGAGTTAGGGGAGGGAGAGGAGGCAAGTTATATTAGTCTGGGTCAGTTCTCTGATCCAGACACATGCGCTGCATCACCACATGAACTTGCACAATGACATGAACCAGCACACCAGCAGAGGCAGCCAGAGGATGGGAACAAGACTCGAGCATCAGGAGAAAGATAAGCCCAGTCAGCTCAAGGAGCTCCAACTGTGGCAAGATCACTGCCCTGGCCCAACACCCATGGCACCTACACCAGGTTGGGCTGCTCACTGCAGCACTCGGCACAAACACAGACAAGAACCTCTCCTGGATTTATTAACGATTAAACAGTAACTGCCTTTAAAACATGTCCTCCTTAAGCACGCATGTTCTGCATCATAGTAACTTTTCTTAAAAAGATGTTGTACAAAGCAAACTCAGAAGCAGACTGGGCTGGGAATTTTTCAGTGAAATGTTTTTCCACTGGAGGATAACAACTTGTTGAAACCGAAACTTTTCTTTGCAACTTTCACTGAAACAGTCTGACAAAACCTTAAACAAAAACCATTTCTCAGGTCCAGGATGGAATTTCTAATAAAAACAAGAACATGTGCACAAGAGCAGAGCAGACAGCAGGTTTCTGGGATGGGCATTCACCAGGGAAGTGACTGCTGGAGTTGGGGTCCAATCCCTGCTCTGCTTGATTTGGCTTCTCCATTTGGACGTGCTCCACCAAGATGCTAGAGGAGATGCCTACTCAACAGGCTATTGACTCCTATGAATTAGTCTCTCTTTGTTTTTTATTAAAATAGTTGAAAGTTTTCAACATTATTTCAGTGTGACACAAGGGAAAAAAGGTCAAAATCAAAAAAAATGACACTTCTGTGAGATAGGGAAATATTTTCCAGCTAGTTCTATCTGGTTCTCATAAGATTTATTTCAGTGTCTGAGACAATTCTATGGCAAATTTCCCAGTCTGACACATATGCCTTATTTAGCGTTTAAGTAAAATTCAGTGGGCAGCACAGTGATGAAGGTCAGAGGAAGAGCAGCAGAGGTATACAGCAAACAGTAAATCCCTTTATGGAATAAAAGAAACTGTAGGTTGAAAAGTCAATGGGAGAATAAAAATGGATAATAATCTCATTTAAAACTTCTCCCTCTATGGAAGTTTCTGTATGAGTACTGATCCATCAATAACCCATTTCACAATCAAAAGCACCCAAGGTGTTTTCCCAGCCCCCACAGATCTCCTTATTTTCCACCAAGAAAGCACCAACACAACTATTTCACTTCAGTGAAATTGCTCTGCACCAAGTCAGATATCAGCAGTCACATGACTTTGGTTAATTCATGTTCAGTTTTTAAGTTAAAGGAATGATGATTTATGCTTTAAAATGTATGATAAACATATTGTAAAACTCCTTTAAGACAAATATGTAGCTCCATATACTTGTAACATAATGTTTTATAATTGTCATCATAAACTGTGATTAAAATTGTGGTTCTTTCTGTTGTTCTATTTCAATGTTGCTTACATATAAAAAATTATCCAGACGTATGTGACCAGCTACCATCGCACAGTTCACATACATGCAGCATACACATGCCCCAATACTATTAACCCTAGAGATGGAGAACTAAAAAATTCATGTGAATGTGCCATGTTTCACTTGTCATAGGCATACTCTTTTACTGCCTGTCTAACAGGTAGTACTGGACTCGTTAGAGCATCCCAGAGTGACAGGAGTACACTGCTAAATAAACAGGAAAAAACTTCAGTCAACACTATACAGTGAAAAATAAACTTGATGTTTAGCATTAGATTGCTGAAGTTGGCAGACTTTTACTCATTGCGTTGCCAATGTCATTTCAAATACAGGATTCTTCCTTTAAGTATTGTCACCAGGCCCACACACAGTCTACAAATGGTGCTATACAGTAACCTGCTCTTTTAGTTTAATACTTCGTGCAAAAACATTCATATTTTTATAATTATTTATAACAGACGTTTTTGAGATCTTTCTCTCTAAGCTCACTGTCCAGGGATGTAAATTTTTATAGGGATAAACTGAAGTATTATGACAGGAATTTTTAAAACAGCATGGTGCTGACCTAGCTTGATTTATAAACTCTGAACCCTATTGCAACAATAGTTGCAGAAACAGCAATTTGGTGCTCATTACCAACAGACTCTCAAAAATTAGCAATATGATTTAGTCATTTCTATAAATAGCTAGTTCTCTGCTGGTATAACCATACCATCTAATATTGTTAACTAAAGCTTCTGGAAAGACTATTCCAAAATAATCAACTTCGTTATCTCTGGGAGTAACCAAGACACGGGTCTTGGATGCTTTTACCAAGAAAAGGTCATATCCAAAGACCTTGCACTCAGTAGAGGCAACAGAACAAATTATTCCACATCAACTGCTCCTTTGTAACCTACAGCTCAGTAAAGGGAGGCTTACCTGATGGCAACTACTCATGTGCACGTGTGTCTAGACTGAAGACTGCAACAGCTTACCTCCCAGTGAAAGAAAGGCAAAATGTCTCACTGCCTGAGGGTAGCTTGTTTCTGTCAACAGCATGGTCACAGTGTTCAGAACACAAAAGTTCTTAGGTTCAGAGGTTTCTTAGATTTAGTAAATACAGACAGGCTTGACAGACTGGTATCCTGGTACAAACGCAGTGCACGTTTCTTGACTCCTGTAAGCTGATATGAAGCAATAAAACAAAAGTTTTGCAACTTGGGTTTTCAAGTTCCACAATTTCAAACTTCCCTGCCTGGTACTACTATCTCATTATAATTCTGGCCTCAAGCAGCAGTGATTTTTTATTCTGCCTGTATCTGTATCACTATGGTCAAAAGTCTAACTGGGCAATGAGCTGCTAAGACAGCTTTGCAGGACAAAGCTTAGCAAGCAGCCCCTCAGCAGGGGATCACAGCAAGGATATGGGTATTTGGGAAGTGTCCAATGGTTAACAAAACATTGCTGTATCCCACAATCTCAGGGTGAATTGCTAAGTGTGCTGCACACTTGGCTTTGAAGGGACCCTTTGCTGACTTTCCAGTGCAGCTACAGCAGCCCTGTGAAGTCTCAGTGGCAGTCACCTTTACACTGCTCCTTTACGCTGCCCTCCTCACACCTGCTTCATGGTGGTTCTTCTGTTTTCATTTACTTCTTCCACTCTCAGCCGCCGGCAACTTCCTCACGTAACCCTCTGACTGTCTACCTCTCTCAAACCAATTTCCAGACTACTGTCTCCAGCCTTCCAGCCTCCTACAATATGCGGTCCTTCGGCACAAAAGAGAAAAGAGCAGCAGACTCATGAGTTGGCAGGTGCATCACAGCATAAGTACTGGAACTGTTTTGTAGCAGCCTGCAGTCCTGTACATACCTTCTCGTGCCTTTTGGAGATGCCAGTATGTCAAAACCTGTTACACATAGCATGGAGAAGTCTACTGACTCTGATACCACATTTTTCCTCATCCGAGAGCACTGGAGTCAATTCTGTTCCTCTCTCCTGTAGTAAATTCACTTAGAAAATACTAGAACATTATTGGTACAATATATTAGTAGACTGAAATACATGCACAGTGGCCATTACTTCTTTGCTGTGGAGCAGTCATGGGACATGATTATACAAGAGCAGGGGCAACGTCAACCACCTTCACTGAAAGCAGAGGGATCCGACCCCAATGAGAACTGCAGGTGCTCCATGCCAGAAGAGAACATACAGACTACACCTCGTATGTGACATATACCCATATGCAACAGACAGATGAGGAGGCACTGGCAGATGGTGCCCCAGAACAGGTACCGTATCACCTCCTGGAATTTGCTGAGCACCACACATCTGCTCAGCCTCAGCAGAAATGGGTTCCTCTGCACAGCTCGTTGCACAGTGCTCTTACCATTTAGTGTCCCTGCAAGTCCAAAGCAGATAATTTCAGTTTCCATAATTATCAATTTCCAAAATACCAATTCACCTAATTTAAAAAATACTTTTATTAAAAAAATTAATCACAGGAAAAGCTTACAAACAGCAAAGCTCCTTTACAAGAAATCCTTCAGAGAATATGACTAATGCATCTGTACTTTTTAAATATAATAAAACATTGAGTCAAGGCCTACTCATTTTCTTACTCTGATTTTTTCTTTTGTTGTTTTCTCTTTACAATCTTTCAATCATTTTCTGGATGGAAAAAACCATCAGCTTAGTTTCTGAACAGAAGTAAAAGTCCTTCCACGTCTACTTAGAATTCAGGATTCTCACGAGCACTGCAGTGCAAGAGGCCCCACACAACCCTTTGCCTATAGCAGCAAGAGAAATGCTTTTCGTCTTCAGTGCACTGCATCTGGAGCTCTCCCAGATCCAATGAGTTTTGTCTTGCTGGGTTTGTGTTTTTTGTTTTTCTGGTTGTTTGGTTTTTTTGGGTTTTTTGTTTGTTTGTTTTTGTTTTTTTCCTCTCTCTGCTTCTATCGATTTCTATTGAATGTCCAGACATACAGATTTAAAATGAATGTTCGGACCTTTGTGTGTGTATCACAGAATCACAGAATCGTTTAGGTTGGAAAAGACCTTTAAGATCATCCAGTTCAACCACTGACCCTACTCTACCAGGTCTGCCACTAAACCATGTCTCTAAGCACCACATCTACATGACTTTTGANATATATTGACAAGAAAGGGGCAAACTATTTTTAATGTCAGTCACTGCTTTTGTGTATGCAAAGGAACTGGTCTGTGAGCTCCTAATCTACTAAACAGGTACGTTAATGACAATTACCCAAAGTATATTTTAGTATGTTTTAAAATGCTTGATATTAGTACTCTCCACTTCCTCAACATTTTAGGCATTCCATGTTATTGTGCAAACAATGAACTGCATAGAAAAACAGATACTAAAGGAATGTTAACATGAAAAAGGAAAGAACTCAAATATTACAGATATTGCCAACATCTTTCTTGTGCAGACATACTGTAAGGACTTTAATTCTGTATTTTCTGAGAACGGCCACATTCATTGAATAATAACACTCCGCTTCACCTTCTAGGAGTTGTCATAGCCAACCAGTATTTCAGTCTTTGCACCCAGACCCCTCATGCCAGAGCCAGACCCCTTCCCAGTAACACCCTTCTGCCCAGCTACATCCACTGCCCTCCCACAGCCTTAGGTGGCCCCAGCCACAACCTCTCCCACCTTTCTTGGAGTCAGTTGCCTCCTGTCTCATTCTGTCCCACCAGCACCCTACAGACATTCCTCCAAGTCTTCTCCCCCCACTGCTCTTGTACCATTTCCTCTTCCAGTCTCAGTTGCTCTCTCTCAACTCTTCGCTACTACCCCCCATTACCTGTCTGGGTCTGCTCTCCTCTGCAGCCAGGGCTGGCTTATGTTCTCATCTGCATCTCAGCCAAGCTCAAGGAATACCACAAGTAGCATATGAATAGCTTATTTTTCAACTCACTGGCCTCCAAAAAAGTTGAATACAACTTTTTACTGGTGCTAAACCACTTCTAGGAGAGGGGAACTGGAAAGAAATCTTGGGGGGGGGTGGGGGGGGGGGGAAGAAAAAATCTTTAGGAGCTGAAAGGTTTAGCATATTATAGGCTACTTAAAAACACTACTTAAGAATAATGCAAATTTAAACATGAAGAATTCAAAATTTTTTAAACATCATTAAAAATCTCACAACCATGTGTATCTTCTTTCTTTTTCCAGAGAAGTCACCCAGATACGGTAAAAACCAATCTATTAACATAATCATGAAATAATACAATACTTCATACTGGCCTTATTTTTGGAAGTGGCAGATCCATTCTTGCTTGCCTTTTTAAATGCACAGACATCCCAAAGGTGTAAGTCATCCATCAGGACCAAGAAATTGCATGCACACTTCATGCAGCAACTATGTTTTTATAACAGATGAACTTCATTCTGCTTTTCAAGCCAAACACCTTATAGGTAGCTGTAACTACCTATAAATAGCTGAACTACTAAGACTATGGTGATATAATAGAAATATCGGGTAAATTCAGCCATAGGGAGTAGAAGCATTGTTCACTTGAACAACTTTCAACTTTCTTCCCAGAACCTCTATGTTGGAAGGAATTATCATCCCCATGCCATGTACAATTAAATTAAGACACAGACAGTTTACATTAGCTGTATTAGGTCACACAGCAACTCAAATGGCAAAACTCAAAAAAAACCCCAGATGCCCTGACCTTTCTATTTTAACTATATTACCAAATCTCCTCATTCCAAATTCCCATGTGCCTACAGCCATGTTATTCCAATTTCATTCACTCAATATTAAAATTAACTGACATTCCCCTCCGTAAAAGTCACCAGTTTAAAAGTGAGTACTCTTACATATAGGAATTTCCCAACACCTTGCTATTTGTAGAAACTCATCTGCTTCAATATAAATGACAAAATAGCATATCACGGATACAGCAACAAAGTGAACCTCAGAGACTGCTGCCATCTTACTGATTTTGCTGCTGCCATTTCAGAAACTTATTTCACCTCTACTTCTCAAATTCTACACATGGAAAACAGGAAAAGCACTACCAATTTTCTTTGCAAAATGCGTTAAGATGTACCAATTAACACTGCTATTCAAGAGTTCGGTATTGTTTCAGAACATCAAGAATAAGAAGCTACAAGAAGCTACCTGTACAACACAAACATCAGATAAAGTTAGCATTGCACTTGCCAAAGAGTAAACACGACTCCTATTTTAGCAGTGGACAAACTACATGGCTATAGCACTGGCTGATTTTCCTCCCTCCATTATGTGTTTGGTAAACACACAGAAAGATTATTTCTTTTCACTTTTGTAATTTCCAGTTTTAGTATTAAATTAGATGGCTTAAGTGATTTTAAGTTCCCCATAAATAAAGTAATAATCCTCAGGAAAAAATGAGTGAGAAAATTAACATTCATACATCTATAGAGTTATTAATGATGCTTTAGCTAACATTTCTGTTGAATATTTATGCTTCCTGTTTAACATCGGAAATTTGTCTCCCACAGATCTTGGTTTCACTCTTGGTCTTTTTCTTAGGCATTTAAATGGAACCTTTTGACATTTTTGTTTAGCCATGTGTAGCTAAGATTTCTGGAGGCACAGCAATAATACTACTCTATGAGATATATCATAAAATATACAATGTCTCATAAAATATTCCTCCAGTTTCTCTGAATGTAGAATCTAAACGTACAGATTTTTATAGATACCAGACTTCATTGTCCTTCAAGCAGTAACTGGAGAATTAAGTCTCGCAGAGACATTTAACAAAGGGATTTCCCCTTTCCGTCCCTAGGCAGTAACTGTATGTACAACAGATAGAAGCAATCAATTACACAATCCCTGCGTATAATGTCATCTCTCTTTGAATCAATAGGATTTAACAAACAGTATCTTGCAAGACTAGGACTATAATCTGGCTTTTGGACGCTTGTGTGTTTTTTCTCTTTTTCGTCTATGACTATATGGACCCTCCCATGTAACAGTTCATGAAAAACAATTTAATAGCCATGAACGAACTGCTTATTGCCACACAAGCAACACAGTAACCACTTGTAAAATTTTACACAGACAAAGAAACCAGTGTTAGTGAAAAATCATTTAGCCACGTAATAGAAAATGCTCCAAAAGCAATGTCACTAACACAAGACCTAGGTCGGGAAGGCAGCTGCAGCAGTGCATCTCTAGCCAACAGTCCCTGGACCAGGTACCAAGTTCTGTTTGAAAAAGCCCTCTGATGGTGTGAAGATGGATATACACAACTGGCTGAACAGGTACACTATGAGTGGCTTCAGCGCACACAAGAAACCTGCAGCACACTCTGCACAGAGTTATTCTGCATGTATGTAAAATTATGCAAGTACTTCTGGTAGTCAAATAGTGCCTCACTCTCAAGATAATTCTGCTGAGAAAGAGGTTTGGTAGCCAAGCTAGAAAACCCACCTTCCTCTCTCCACCTTCACTGCAAGTTTCAGGGCATTCCTTGAAAAAGATAGTGCAGGTTTCATGCTACTAGCTTTCAAGCAGAGGCATAATGAGTGCAAGAGTGCCATGGGGAGAAAGACAGAGACCAAGAACGGACCTTTAAATCTCCAACCCTTATGGTAAAAGCAGTGAAGTAATTTCAAATATGAGGTGTCACTGTAAAAACTGTTCTGAGACAAAAAGCTCTTTTTTTCACCCCTTATACGTTACAATAGTCTTCATTAAAATACCACATATGGTCTCTTCCTTTCGGGCTATGAACTAGAATTTAAACTTGGACCCTGACAGATACATCCCTGATTCCTACTTTAAAGAATCTTTTATAGGATTATGCAAACTTCTACACATTACCCTGGAAGATCACTGCCTAGTTGCTAAAAGCAGTAAGGTGGTGCAACCAGGATAATGAACCACATCTTAGATGCTGGTGTCTAAAATCCATTTTTACTATGGCGATCCAGGAATTAAATGTAATAAAGTAATAAAATTACTTTGGGAATGAATGGAGATATCCTCCAGAGATAAGGAGTGTATTTTTTCAGAACTATGTGTCACCCTTACTACTATCATTAAGCCAAAGTGCATTGTTTTATCACTAATTCCAGTGGGAAAAAAAACTAGAGCCAAAATCAGGAGATATTTATAAGGTAAGTGCTCTGAAGCTTTACATCAAAACGAAGCAACTCATCAATGCAAACCACTTCTTGTTTTCTGTGAGATCAGAATTAGGACTGGATTATTCAGAAGTTGGCACAAAGTTCCTGCAAAATGTAGTGGTGAAATTTCACTCTCATTTAGTCATCATGAGGAAGATTAAAGCACAGGTCAGCAACTTCCCCAGGTAACGGGGGAGGCAGTGTCATAGCTAGAATGACAACATGGGAGTCTCTAAACCACATCCCTGCTTAAGGTCGCACCAGGTAATCCTACAAAAACCCATCAGGATTGGACAGAAAGGAAGAAATTAATATACAGTCGTCTAGGAGAACAGGAAGAATTAGACTATATACCCAACTAAACAGGCAGGAGAGGAAAAACCCTGAATTACCACAAGCAAGGATATACCATACACCATAGGGGGAAACCCCTACCTTCTGCATATGAATCACATTTGTTAATAATGAAATTATAACCCAAACCACAAAAGGTATTCTGTATTCAGCCTAACTTTTTTTAATAAAAAGATAGGAACAGGGTCAAAAATGCTATTACTTCTCGCACTGTAAGAGAAATCTGTCTCAATCACAGACTTTGTACATTAAGTTTGTGAGATACTGGGAGATCAGTTTTAGCATGGGAAAATTTGGAATACTAAGTATTCGAAATGAAATAAAATTTTAGACAGATGAGTTTCTTGGTGCTTAAGTCAAGGATAGCTATTTGGCTTAAAAGAGAAAAAAAACCCAACCCAACAAATGTTCATTGTACTAGAGCTACCTACATTACCTGAATCAGAAGCCCTTGGTCCTTCTCTCATTCTCTTGTTTCACTTTTGGTTGTGAAGCCATGGGAATCATCACTCCCTGTGGTCCCTATATACCAATGTAATTCAAGTTGTGCTGTATTTGCAACATGAAGGAGAGTATCTCAAGACTCTGACGTGGTTTTATTTAACAATGCTCATGAAGAGAGCAGAGAAAACCTGCAGTCCAGTACACCATGAACAGTCAGGTTAGCCTCCATCTGTCGTGGTACTGGCTACGAATTCAAAGTGGTGCTTTTATCTTTGCAAAATGTAGCCTATGAGATGAAAGAACTTGCCTCCATCCTCCTGTTAAAACATCTCACCTGCATGTTGCACTCCATACTCACGCTACCCATAAGCACATCCACTTTCTACATGAGCCTCCTGAAATTACAGTCATTAAATAGTGTGAGATACGCTACAATGTTTTATTTCACAGACAAATGCACTAAATTTTAAATGCTGAAAGATTCAAACTGAGAATCTCCACCCGAAATTTGATCCAAATTTCCACTACATACCATTTCTGCATTACCACTGCCCTGTGCATTACCAACTAGAATTTCTCAACATAACAGGGTTCCTCAATGAATCTGGCAACGTAGCTGAAGTCTAGGTTTAAAAAGCAGAAAGGCAGTGAACTCTTCCTACATTCTGAAGCCTCAACCAGTATTTTCAAAGGAGTGACATTTTTCATTTGGGGATAAATGCAACAACAACAAAAAAATCTACCGTGACCTTTTGTATTTTTTGTATAGATGTCACATAGTGCGTCAGAAAAGCACACTGAGGACTACACATCTCTCTTACTACTCTATTTTCTACAGCAGTCAAGTCTCGTTTCACATAAAGCAGAATCACAATTGTTCCAACATGACAGTCGTTTTTGCTGGTTTTGGCAGCAACTGCAGTAAGAATTTTGCTATGACACCTACAAAAATAGAAGAAAAGAGGCACAGTATTAGGACAAATCATAAAACTCAATGGCTCATTTTCACACCTCTTAAAAAAACAGGGAATGGATTCTTGGATTTAAGAAGTCAGAGAATCCTCTTGCCATCCTCTAGGTGTTGGCATCCTAACAAGTGATGCCTTCCCAAAAACTCCTTTATTTCCACAACATATACTTCTTGCCTCTACTACTTTTGTTTTAGGAAACAGCCAGTTTGATTCATCAGTAAATCCTCTCATTTTCTTGAATCCTTAATATTTTTAAGGAATTTTAACATCTAATATTATCAAGCGATATCAACTCCTATTTTTAAAAGAGTATAATGACTTGCCTCTGCCACCAGGAGAAGTAATTTTCAGCCATGGAGTGTTTTACTGACTCAGAACTCCAAAACTAGAAACATCTCACCAGAAAGGGAAGAACATCACTCACAAATACGTGTAATTCTGTCAGCTTCAATTTTCAGATGCTTGTGCTAACAATGGATAAGTCTTACACGCCGTAACCAATTACAGTATCTTGATGGGATCAGGAAGAATCATCAGCATTAAATCTCTTTTTAAAACAGCAGGAATCAAAATCTGATGGTAATTTCATGCCAAAATATGAAAAAAAATAACCACACTACACCAAAATATAATCATAAAATGTTTTGAATAGGAGAGATTTCTCTGGAAGTTATCAAGAGCTTTCCCTGGGACACTCAAAGCTGATCAAAGCCTGCCAGTTTTGCACAGAAAGCTTATTACCAGAAAAGGCTTCTGCAAAGTAGGGATTACGAGCCAGTAGCAAAAGTCTGCTAATTTATTTTAGTATCTGGCTCAAATCTTCACACCTCCATTTAGGGATAAATGGCTTGTGTTAGATCACTCTGTTCACTACGGCCAAAAAAGAAGAATGATTTGCAATAAAAAGAATGTATTATATAAATTCAGCATAAGAATAATAGCGAACAGTTTCCCAGAGTCAAAATAATGACAACATTGCTTGTTCACTTCTCCTCCTCTAGCCTCAATCTGAAACAAATGCACTGAAAAGTCCTTTTATCATTACTGTGATAATGCATGGTAGCAGTTTCCTGCATTGAGCATCTAAGGTGTAGCTATGCCTATACGAAATCCTGAAGTGTCCAAAATATTTACATCCTATTTATATTTGCATTATTAATGGACTATATGCTGCATCAGATTAAAATCCTTTGCTTTTCTATTTTCCACAGGTGGAAGGTTCATTTATGTTATCCGTTTTCATGGCATTTTTTTTTGTCCATCCTGTTCTCCTCTCCCGCCCAGGCTTCTCTTCTGTGCAGTGCTGCCTTTCAGAAAGCAACACCTTAATATTTGCATGTAAATGTCAGGTCCATTCCATTGACAGCTCATCCCATAGACAAAAGCATGATTAGGTGATTACAGTATAGTAAGCCACAGCCATTTTTATACTTGTTTCAGTGACTGGTATTCTCTGTGGTTAAAAAGGGAACTTTTCACTGATCACAAATTCACTGTTCCCCGCTTTATCTCATGGAAGCCAGCCTTTCACAGGTGCTGTACTACTGATACACTAACACTAAAGAGCAAATCCAAAAGATGTATTTCTTAAAAAGCTTTAAAATTGAATAGGCACAAAATGACACATTCAAGGGTCTCTCTGCTCCTATTCATTTATATCAAAACCTTTATATTACTAAAAACTTTTACACTTGGATCTGAACAGGGTGGGGGGACAAAATGCTTGCTCTCTCATGCATTTGGTTATGGAATATATGACTGAAGTTGCTATGATGCATTTGCCACCAATAAATCACTGTCAATCTTTCCTTGAGCAAGATATGGAAAGTAAAAAGTACAGTAATTTGAATAACGGTGGGAAGACCAATAACCCAGCAAATTTCTCCATCACTTTTGCTTCCACTGCCAAATGTGTCAATTAGAAAGTCCAGAGACCAAGTGAGAACTCGGCACTAAAATTTCAACTTTGCTTTCCACAATATAGTGGATATGACCTTCATATCTAGCTATTGAAATGGGGAATCACCCAAAATAAGTCTACACCTTGTGCAGAGCTTGTACGCAGTTTAAACTCGTACTTTGTGGTTTAATAGACTTCTCATATTCTATCAAGACTGCAAAAATAGAGTGAGAAGAGAATAAACTCTAATCAGATCACTGTGGTCCTTTCAGAAACCTCTAACTACATGATCAAAGTTTCAATTTCCTGCACTTTTTATTACTGATGAGCAAAAGTATATGGTAACATACAGCTATAATGAGGTCACAGACCAAATGATTTTATGGTATTTGGATACAGTAGCCCACTTTGCTCAGATTATAATCCATTGCTTCAGAAGAGTACAGTCTCTCTTATGAAAATCAGTCATATTCTTTCTGCCACTATGCTGTTCAGTCTTGCCTCTCTGAAAACTGCTTCCAGAGCTGCAGAAACATAAAAGCATTTTTCCCGAACTCCAGAAAACTTAGCCGTGCAAGACTTAAAGCCTGAACCCTACTGAACACATGTGTTCTAGGAATTATTATTACCCATCGTTATTTAGGAGCATGTTCACTGGACAACAGCAGCTTCCCTTCTGCATTTACAAAGTTAACACATTGGATTTGGCTTTCACTTGTCATGCCTGGGCATTATTATAACGTGAATAACAAAATAATGGTGCATGCATTTAAACAGAAAACATGTTTTAGGTCTGAAGTGTTTCACATCTCTCTTGCAATTTTGCCGGATAAGAAGTCTCCACTGGTTTGGAATTTAATACTCCCAGTCTCCTAATTGGCTTAGTACTCTAGAAACTTAATCCTCCCATTCCAACACAAATCTCTCAGAAAAAAATCTCTTCTACCAAGACCCACCGGTTTTTCAGAGCATTTTATGATGCTCTTTAGGCACCAAATGGAAGAATTACACTGTAGTTTCTGATTTATCCATTTAGACTGAAAGATGGGCATGAGGTTATACGGGTGCTATAATAATCGTCCAGATCACAACCTAGCTAGAATGCACAGCATCTCCTTTCCAGCCCACGCAACTGCATTTCCTTTCTGAGAAAACCAAGGTACAGGAGGGAAGGTGACGCACATATGGGTCGCGCATGGGTACGGGGTCATGACGTGGCTGGGACAGACATACAGATCTAGGGGCATGTGCTCTTTTAAAATTAAGACAGGATTTTAATTATGAAATACGCTGTTACCATACTATGATGTGTAATTTTTATTTTCTGTTGAGGTAACTATTTCATTGCATTTTTTTAATATACTTTCTACTTTCTCCACAAATAGGTGCACAGCATATCCTAGATACTGCTACCCTGAGTAGATGAATCATTTGGTAGAAGCCTTCTTTTAGGCATTCATATCTATGAGGACACTTCCCAACCTCCTCCTCCAGCTCAGCCCCAAAGCTCTCCCCTTTGTTTGCACAAAGCTTGTAAAAAACACTATGCACAGCTAACCTAGCTATTTCTCACCAGTCTCTGCTCTAGACATTAGACGTGACACGCTTATTTTCAATCTCACAAACGCATGTTCCGTTGTTCTTCTGTAGTCTGTTAGTTAACAGTGTGTCGTGGTTTGGGCCAGATTGGCCCAATCCGGTGGAACGACAGATGCTTGCTCCCTCTTGCTCTGCTCCCGAAGGGAGGCAAGAGAGAGAGAGAGAAAGACAGACTTAAGCGTTTAGAAGGAACTAAACTACTTTAATGAAATATTAATAATAAAATAATAAAAAGAAAATAATGAAATATATACAAAACCGTATCAAGCTCCCAGGATGACAATCACGTCATGACAGACTCATCTTACTATCCCGGTGGCTAGTAAATGGCTTCCTCAACCAAGGAAACAAGGTAAGCTGGGTCACAGAGTAGTGCCGAAAGAGCAAAGCTGGCAACACACACAAAAATCAAAGGAAAACACACTCATTATTTCATTGCAGAAGAGTACAGAATGACCCCAATACAACTGTGGAAATCACCTGCGTGAATCAACCAACTTCTCTAATGACCCAGTAGCAAATGCCCTTACCTCCCAACAACTGCACAGTAACAACTGTTCAAATACGTAACAAATCAAACGAATCAAACAAATTTAGGCTGTGTCAAGCTGTACATGTGAGCCCAAGTTCCTGTTATCCCAAGGACTTTACGAACAGAACAAAATGAGGACTCCTAACCTAAAAAGCAAGTCAAAAATTGTATTAAGAAAGCTAGAGAAGTAGTAATGGTAAAGGACTTTTGCAGACTTTTCAACAGTCTTAAGATAAAGTAAGGCTTTCACCTTAAGTTAAGTCAAAAAACATCAAGGAAAATGGTCAGAAGCATAGAACCACGTCCGCAGCTAGAAGTGACCACAGAGCAAGACCAGACTGCTTAAGTAAGATTATAAAACTGAGGTCTATCTGCCCAGAAAGAATGGAACAGGTTAGGCATATCCTCTTGCCGCATTTACAAAAATACAGCTATATGTGTAGAATTAGATAAGAGGGAGTTCACTGAAGAGGAATTCACACGGCCCTACCTTTGTGATAGGTATGGCAATTTCCCTCTGCAGGTAAAAAATACCTTTGCTTCCTCACGACCACCTGAAACTTTATTCCTGATAGGCTACCCATCTGATAATGTTTTTAGCATCCCAAAACCCATACAGATTGCCCTATTAAGATTCCAGTTGTCCTGGTTTGAGGTAAAACAGGACCAATTTTGTTCAGTAACTTTACTTTTTAGCTAGGCCTCTTCTAACTGCTGAAATTAAGAGCATGCTGTGCAGAAAACTGTTCACACTCAGGCTGATAAGACCCATGTTTACAGTCGATGCCAAGGAACGGTATGCAGAGAGGCTCTTAATTNTTCCTACTAAATTCATAAAAGCTGTATCTCTATTTAATTTACTGTATTCCATGACTGATTTTAAATTTATTTTACTGAAAATACCGATTCATTGGAGTACTTTGTTTTCCTGAAACTGGTTCCTTGAGTTCTTTGGTTCCTACCTCCTGTCTAGAGGTCAACAATCAACAATCCTATCTGGGTGGCAGCAACCAAGTGTTTCTCCATGCTAAGAACTGGCACAACGTCATCGTGTCCTTGTCTGGATTGCTAAGTCTCAAGCAGTATGCTACAAAGTGGGGCTGCACAGCAGGACCTCAAAGAGGCGTTTCCTCAGTTTCAGCCTTCTCTTTCTTATGCCTGTATTGTCTTGACTGTCAACTCATCACACAAATGGAGAGATCTGTACAGAAGCTGCTGTATTTATTCTTCACCCCAAGAATCGTAAACCTTTTTTTTTTCTTTTTGAGGCTGCGCTGTCTAGCAATATTTGCTTTGAAAATGACACTAACAGACAAAAGCAAGATAGAAGATGGAGCGAAAGGAGGAACTACTGACATTATTTGCTTTGGTCTCAGACTCCAGAACTCCATGGCCATCCAAAAGCACTTTTCGTACTGTGCAGCATGGGACCACAGAACGCGTATCTGGAAACAAAAACACTTCTGTGTCACTGCATACATAAAAAGAAGCTTTGATTGTGATATTGTAATATGCACATCAACTGATTTGCATCAACTCTTCTATAAGAATATGCAAAATTTACGCCACATTAAATCCAATATGCCTTCAATATCTGCCCAGAACTTCATACAGGCAGGTACAGCTAACACAAATCTGATGAAAGGACTCTGCTGAACAGTTTGTCCCCTTCTATCAGTTTGTCTAACAGAACACAGCACTCACCACCCCTTCCATCCCAAGATTATCACAGCTAGAAGGTAACTACAACATTTTATCTGGTGTTTGATTGAGCAAGATTTGCTGCCTTCAAGTCTCAGCACTAATATGAGTCAAACAGTGCCATGTCATTGGGAACAAGTGAACAAAGGTGACCCAAGATTCGTTAATTCAGTGGAATCTGAATGGGGAAGATGTAAGCTGTATTCTACTAGAAATGCACACTGCGGTGGTCCCAATCAGTCCGCCTACATATGAGAACTACTCCAGAATGTAAGTCAAATGAACAGCAGAAAAGCCACTTCTGCTAGCTACCTTCTGCCAGCAGTTCAGAAACAGTTGAGTGAAATTTCAGCTTCCATATCATCACAGTGTAAAGAGATGTTTACCTCAAAAAGCTTAGCAGTCCATTTAGAAATAAAAATTAACCGTTACGGCAAAAGTAGAATGTCTCAGAAATAACCCTCTGACCCACTGCATATACTGCTTCATATTGCAAATGTGTCAAGTGTCTAGTGTTATCCAAAAAAAGCCACTGTGCCAACACTTATACTATTGAGACCCTGAGCAGTATAAACATTTAGTTCTGATCACTGTACTGACGACCTTATGCCAAATCAACTCATTTTGTGATTTTTCTACATATAAAGACACAAAACACTTGTGTGGAGCTTATGCTTTTTAAATGAACTAGATACTGAACTGCTGTGCCTAATAGGAACAAATGTAGAGCAAACTCATAAAAACTGTGATCTAGATAAGGAAAAATATTTTTAATAGTAACAAAACATTGTAGACACATATGAAATTCAGCTTGTCTATTACAGCGTTTGTGTTCGGGCCAAAGATGGCTTTGCTCCATCTATGTTAGTAATGAAATTATTTTCAGCATGAGTGAAAGGGAAAGAACCAGGAACACTCCTTAGCTCTGAATCAGCCACTGACACCCACAGAGGATTTTCCTAGCAAAAGATATTTTTTCTTCAGTTTGATGATCAAATTCGTGTCATGCCAGGTCACTAGTATGGAAATTTGTTCTTGTAATCACTATTAAATTTGCATTTGTATTCATTATTTCTTTGGTGTATCCCTTAAAACTCCCACTCTTGAGACTGAAAAAAATTGCAACTTTTAGTTGTTTTGGGGTTTTTTTTAAAGTTGATAAATTAATTAATCTACTACAAGAAAACTAAGGCACTACCACAAATCTCACTTGTTGTCTTTGGGACAAAATGGATATATCTGCAAGGCAGAATTTTACACACCATCTATGCTAAGTGAAAAAGAAACCACAGCCTCCTCATTTGATCCAGCATCCTCGTTTCCCTGACCTGCATCACCAAAGGTTAGCTACAAACAACAGCTGCAAATAATCCATTCCAACCCTCTGTTCAAAAAGGTCTCCTGAGTCTAACATTTTGTTTGACATGACCAACACAGGATGCCTACAGAAGATACTTCTCCAGTATAGTCTGCGTCACTTAGGATTTGTGCTTTAAGAGCTTCTTGAATAAACGGCATCACCTTTGTTTTTAAAGGAATAAAAATACTACTGGAGCTATAAACTTGTCTAATGGCTTTACGAAACTATGTAAGCTTTTGGAACCCGCAGCATCCTGTAGCAAGGAGTTCCTCTGCTTAACTACACCAAGATGGAAGAAGGAAACATTCTTCTCATTTGGAACCCAACATCTGAGCTTTTTTCACTGTTTATTCTTCAACTAAAGAAATATTCCCTCTTTACCCTCTATCAGCTCACTGAGATTATAGGCCTCCAATATAGCTTCATATCTCTTCTAGCTTGAAGAGTTTGAGTCTACTTAGCCATTTCTTGCATTTTCATTCCACTGGTCACCCGCTTTGCCATTATCTGTGTCCAGACGTGTGGCCAGAACCACACACACTATTGAAGATATGGGTGCACCTCAGATTTACATGGTAGAGTTTTGCTCCCCTGTCCTAGTAGCACCTAGCATTCTGCTTAATACCAAGTATTGCGGTGAAATTTGAAGTGAACTACTCTAATGCCAAGATAGACTACCTCAGTGGCACCAGCTACATTTTACCCATGTAAGATCAGGACAATTTTTTCTTAGTTTTAGGTCACTAAGACCTAATACGAAGAAAGTTATTTCAACAGAGGACTTTCTGATGAGTATGAGCTGAAGTCTTACTTGACATCCCCAACTGGCATCTAAACTACCCTCTATATTCACATTATCAGCTTAGGTATGATGCACTTGACAGATGATAGCTTGCTTCTCTCTGCAGAGAGTAGGTGGAAAGCCCAACAAAGTACCCTCGTCAGTGACGGCCCCATTTATCCTCAAGTGGGTCAATACAAGGCCAATACTACTTAAAATCTGCACTAATGATCCGGACAATGGGGCAGAGTGCACCCTCAGCATGCTTGCAGAGGATACAAAGCTGGGAGGAGTGGCTGACAGACAAGATGGTTGTGCTGCTGTTCAGAGGGACCTTGACAGGCTGAGGAGGAATAACCTCCTGCATATGGGAAGGAATAATCCTCCCCACAGAAGACAAGGCTTATGGCATCTTATAAAGGTGTATGAATATCTGATTTGGGGAAGGGGAAGGAGTAAAGAAGATGGACCCAGACTCTTCACAGTGGTGCCCAGTGACAGGCCAAGAGACAATTGGCACAAACTGAAATAGAGGAAATTCCATGTAAAAATAATATTTTTTTAAAACTTTATTCATTTTATATTTTATTCAAAATGTCAACAGTGGTCAAACACTGAAACAGGCTGCCCAGAAGGGCTGTGGAGTCTCTATCCTTGGAGATGCTCAAAACTTGACTACGTGTGACCCTGAGCAACCTGCTCTAATTGATGCTACTGTGAGCAGGGGGTTGGACTAGACAATCTCCAGATTCCAACCTCAACCATTATGTGAAAATAAACCCTACTCTAATAGCTAGCTCCTATTTAGTCACCTGACCCCTTCCTCCCACGCCACACAGCACCTGAGGTGTGAAAAAATATTGAACAGTAGAGCACTTGCTTACACTCCAGAAGCTGTAAGGCAAGTAATCTACCCTCTTTCAGTTTAAAACCATCACCCCTCGTTCTATTGCTACACTCCCTGATGAAGAGGCCCTCCCCATCTNTGCTTGCAGAGGATACAAAGCTGGGAGGAGTGGCTGACAGACAAGATGGTTGTGCTGCTGTTCAGAGGGACCTTGACAGGCTGAGGAGGAATAACCTCCTGCATATGGGAAGGAATAATCCTCCCCACAGAAGACAAGGCTTATGGCATCTTATAAAGGTGTATGAATATCTGATTTGGGGAAGGGGAAGGAGTAAAGAAGATGGACCCAGACTCTTCACAGTGGTGCCCAGTGACAGGCCAAGAGGCAATTGGCACAAACTGAAATAGAGGAAATTCCATGTAAAAATAATATTTTTTTAAAACTTTATTCATTTTATATTTTATTCAAAATGTCAACAGTGGTCAAACACTGAAACAGGCTGCCCAGAAGGGCTGTGGAGTCTCTATCCTTGGAGATGCTCAAAACTTGACTACGTGTGACCCTGAGCAACCTGCTCTAATTGATGCTACTGTGAGCAGGGGGTTGGACTAGACAATCTCCAGATTCCAACCTCAACCATTATGTGAAAATAAACCCTACTCTAATAGCTAGCTCCTATTTAGTCACCTGACCCCTTCCTCCCACGCCACACAGCACCTGAGGTGTGAAAAAATATTGAACAGTAGAGCACTTGCTTACACTCCAGAAGCTGTAAGGCAAGTAATCTACCCTCTTTCAGTTTAAAACCATCACCCCTCGTTCTATTGCTACACTCCCTGATGAAGAGGCCCTCCCCATCTTTCCTGTAGGTCCCCTTCAGACACTGGAAGGCCGCTGTAAGGTCTCCCTGGAGCCTTCTCTTCTCCAGGCTGAACAACCCCAACTTCCTCAGCCTGTCTTCATAGCAGAGGTGACTCAGCCTTCTGATCGTCTTTGTGGTCCTCCTCTGGACCTGTTCCAACAGGTCCATGTCCTTCTTATGCTGGGGGCTCCAGAGATGGACGCAGTATGCAGGTGGGGTTACACCAGAGCAGAGGGGCAGAATCACCTCCCTCGACCTGCTGGCCATGCTTCTTTTGATGCGGCCCAGGGTGCAGTTGGCCTTCTGGGCTGCGAGTGCACACTGCTGGCTCATGCTTCTCATCAACCAACACCCCCAAGTCCTTCTCCTCAGGGCTGCTCTCAATCCATTCTCCACCCAGCCTGTATTTGTGCTTGGGATTGCCCCGACCCACATGCGGGACCTTGCACTTTGCCTTATTGAACTTCATGAGGATGGCACGGGCCCATGTCTCAAGCCTGTTTGAGTACTTCTGGATGGCATCCCTTCCCTCCAGTGTGTCGACCATACCACAGAGCTTGGTGTCATCGGTAAACTTGCTGCGGGTGTGCTCAATCCCACTGTCCATGTCGCCAACAAAGATGTTGAACACCACCGGTCCCAGTACCAACCGCTGAGGAACGCCGCTCATCACTGGTTGCCACTTGGACACTGAGCCGTTGACCACAACTCTTTGAGTGCGGCCATCCACCCAATTCCTTATCCACTGAGTGGTCCATCAGTCAAATCTACGCCTCTCCAATTTAAAGACAAGGATGTTGCGTGGGACAGTGTCAAATGCTTTGCACAAGTCCAGGTAGTTGACGTCAGTTGCTCTTTCCTTATCCACCAACACTGCAATGCCGTCATAGAAGGCCACCAAATTTGTCAGGCATGATTTGCCCTTAGTGAAACCATGCTGGCCGCCACCAATCACCTCCTTATTTCCCATGTGCCTCAGCAGAGTTTCCAGGCGGATCTGCTCCCATGATCTTGCTGGGCACAGAGATGAGACTTGACCAGCCTGTAGTTTCCCAGGTCTTCCTTCTTCCCCTTTTAAAAATGGGTGTTGCGTTTCCCCTTTTCCAGTCAGCAGGTTCCTCATTCTCCCAGTCCCTGCCTTTGCCTTCTGCGACTTGGGCAGTGTGGCTAGAGCATTTGCCCGTGAAGATCGAGGCAAAAAAGTCCTTGAGTACCTCAGCCTTCTCCATAACCTGGGTGACCAGGTCTCCCATTTCCTTCCAGAGCGGGCCCCCATTTTCCCAGTGTTCCTTTTATCACTGACATACCTATAGAAGGTTTCTTGTTGCCCTTGACATCCCTAGCCAGATTTAATTCTATCTGGGCTTTAGCTTCCCTAACCTCATCCCTGGCTGCTCTAACAATTTCTCTGTATTTGCTTCCTCCCAGGCTACCTGTCCTTGCTTCCACCCTCTGTAGGCTTCTTTTGTGAGTCTGAGTTTCTCCAGGTGCTCCTTGTTCATCCGTGCAGACCTCCTGGTGTTTCTGCTTGACCTCCACTCCTGAGCTTTGAGGAGGTGATCCTTGAATACCAATCAGCTTCCTTGGACCCCTCTCCCCTGCAGTGCTTTATCCCACGGTACTCTACCAAGCAGATTCCTGAATAGGCCAAAGTCTGCTTTGATTCATAGAAACAATAACAGAAAAGGAAAAATAACAATAATAATAATGACATGGATCACTCTCACCACCTGGTGAAATTGGCACCGTTCCGAGCAGTGATCGCAGATCCCCACCCCTGGCTAACCCCCATTTATATACTGACCATGATGTCTATGGTATGGAATATTTCATTGGCCATTCCATCATTCTATCTATGCTTTCATAGGAAGCTGAAAAAAGTCCTTGAATAGTATAAATATCACTTACTAACAACTAAAACCAATAGGTATTATTGACATTCCCTTCACAGCAATCACTAGAAAGAAAATTAACTCTCTCCCAGCTAAAACCAGGACACTATTTCATCACTTTGTTCCTCCAAGAATTAATTTCAAGTGCACAGACACAAAAAGACAATACTGTCTAGCATTTTGAGACACTGGATGACACAGACTTAGGGATCAATTTATTTCCCAGGAAATACCATATTTAGTCATTACTGTGTTACCTTCAAAAAAAATCCTAAGAAGAAACATGGCATGCATAGAACACCCTATGCTTGTATAGCCTTCCACATTTTAGACCTTGAAAGCACAGCAGGACAAGTAACCACCTATCTTTGAGTTTGTGAACACCTCCCTGCATGCAGGTGCACATACCCAGTTCTTAGAATTCAGAGAAAGGGGCTCATACACCACCTGCCTCTCACTAGATAAACATCTATGTTTTAAGGATGAAGACCTCTTTCCTGCCATCATCCATCCACTGAAAGTAAATTTAATGAGGGTGTGCTTTTCTTTGAAACTAAGCAGGGAGCAAGACCAACCTATTCATCACCACAGGGAAAGGCAACATTGTCCCTTCACATTCAGACAGACAACTTAACATGGTTAGTTATGTCATAGTTATCAGAAGCCACAATGGAAAGGCACCTTAATGACAAATCAGCTGTCTTGACAACAGTCTCATGTGTCTACAGTTCAAGCTGTGCCTAATGGCATTTACAGTATCACAAACACTATTTAATTGTCTTGAAAAGACCAGAAAATCGAGCAAGAACATACCTTTCAGACACTAAGAAAATATTAAGTCCGTGGAGACCACAAACAACAGACTCACATGTAACAAAAATCTCTTTATGACTATTACATACATCATCTAACAAGAGCAGTGAAAATGGAATTCCTTTTACCTCTGAACTTGGAAAAAAGTTGAGGTGACATCACTTTTTCAGTTGTTATTTCATTACAAAAATTCCTAAAATGAGATATTAAGAAACTAGAATCACTGTCATACTTCCTTACACTGAATGACAGATTACTTAGATGACAAATGAAAGCTACACTATTCTCTAAATAGCAGTTGTCGCATTTTTTGCTGAAGTAAACATCCAACCTATTCTAAAGAGTCCACCCAACTCTTTCTGGAGTTAGGATAACTCCAAGCAAAATCTTTCAGTAACTGTGACATATACAGCGTAAAAGTTAAGAAATGCTATTTGCCTCAAATTACACTGTAAATAGCTTGCATAGTGGCTATAACAAGCATCACTTACCACTGAACAGAAGGGACTCTTGCAGCACCAAATAAAAGATTTGCGAAATATTATTGGCAAGTAAAGAGAATCATGTATTTTTCATGTGCATCTAGATAAAGCCTTCATTCTTAAAGGATGCTGCTTTCAGGTTTTGACTTATATTTGAAGATGACTGAAAGAAGAAAGCACACCACCTCACACAATTCTTTCAGGAGTATGTGGATTAGAACTAAAGTAAGAGCAACACCCAAGTTGATGTTAGCACTACAATGAAAGCAAACCAAAACACTACATGGATAAAATGTATTAGTGTGATTCCTTAAGAAATCAAGGATATGAGAAATAAACATTGGTATAAGCCACCTATTTGATCATGATATATTATAGCCAGATTTTGAATGATACGACACAGGTAATTTTCAATTGTTAAAATCTATTTGCTTTAAAATACCAGTGTGTTGCTGAGAGTTGGAGAAGCTTCACCAAAGAAAGCAAGATAGCATGTGAAAGAAAAAGAATAAGAGGGAGCCTCAAATCTGACAATTAGTAATTACAAACAAGATCTTGAAGTTATAGTGCCATGCCAATGTCAGTTCACTGTGCAGCCTATGTTAGAGAAGCAAATCTGATGTCAGGAACTATAAACAAAGTAACACAGAACAAACTAGAAAATATCATCATGCAACTGCATTAAAGAAAAAAAAAAAAAGGAAAAAAAAAAAAGAAAAAGATCAGTTGCAGTCCCCTCATTTCCAAAGGAGAATAGCAGAACTTCAAAGGGCTCAAGGAAGGGCAACAAGAACAATCAAATTTCTATTGTTCTGTATAACAAACAATTAGGACAGGAGAGACAGCCTAGAAAAGAGGCAATTCTTGTGCATGAAGTTCCACAGAATTTTGCATGTCACAGCCCAGGTAGACAGGAAGACTCACTGTCTCTTCCAGTACAAGGGTTGAAATGTAATACTATCAAATAAACCTAGCAAGGACCAGGATCAAAACATGCAAAGCCACAGTAGGTAGATTTGTTGAACTTGCTAACCATTTATGCTGTGGAGTTTGCGTGGCTCAAGGCAGCGCCTGGACATACATTGTGGGTTAATCAATACAGAGGAACCACTTCTAACTGAGTAATTCTTCTGGGATGAGAACACCTGGCATTTGGGAAAGTACTCAGGAGTATCATACGCCCTAAGATTCTGGTCGTGGCCACCTTTGGATAAAGAACTGAATTAAACGGACTCTTCAGCTGATGAAGCATAGGTCCAAAATTTAAGGAAAATAAACTGTTACTCTCCTCCCAATACTGTTGTTTTTACTATTTCAGAACAAATCATTCATTAAAATTCCACAGGGTCTCGACAGTCAGAAGGGTTGGCTAACATGGACGGAATAAGCGGAACGCAGACTCTGATCAAACACTTCTACTGCGCTAATGCTTCTAACACCCAATCAGGAATGCAGGTATATACTACTGGCTGTGGGTATGACAGTAGGCAAAGTAAGTACGTGTGGGGAAGCCCCTGCCCCTCCCCAGTAAATCCCACACAACCAATCTGAAGCAAGTGGGAAAAGTGAGCAAGAAGAAAATGGAATCAAGAAACTGAACTTTTAAGAGAACAGGTACATTGTCATAAAAATGCCTATATGCAATTTTTGAGCCTTCGTTACTGCCAGCCAGCACTGAGGGTTGTACCTCAATAGCTTTTGTCCCTATCTAGTGATGAATCTAGGCCATCTGCTTAGCATATGCATTATCATAGCATTCAGTAAGGTAAAACAATATTCTTCGTTTGTGGTTTGTTAACATCCTGTATTGTTATCATCTGACACTGGCCTTTTGACCTAGTAGGGGAATTTCAACTTTCATTTTACCGTAGGCTTCTTAAATCCAGAGACTGAGAACAGTTTGGCAGCAACTTAAGTTTGCTAGTGTATACACCAGTCTCTTTCCCACTGCAAAACAGTAATACTGAAAATCAGAAATCTTTTGCGCCTTCAGGCTTTTTCTCCAAAAGCTAAAATGGGAAAGAAAATACAAATACACACAAAAAGAATACCTGATTGCAGTAGTCTTCCCGAATAGATAACTACAGAGCTGAAACACGCAGCCTGCCTCTGTTAAAGCCTGTTTGTAAACCTGAGCAACAGAAATGCAGAGAGGATTCCCCTTGTGGCAGATTCTCAAATTGACAAAGACCTCACAGAAAACTTCATATTCGGTCCCCTATAACACTGTGTATGATGGGCGAAAAAAAAACCCAGGAGGATTTTTGAGTTTTTTGGTGTGTGAACGCGCACTCTGAAGTTAACAGCACTGTGACTACCATCCTGAGACAAGACAGCACTGCCTTAAAAGCCAATATTTATTCATTATGCTGAATGAAGGTGGCTTTTTTTCATTAGAGTTTATACTATAAATAAATATGCCCAACTGTACTTCAAGACAAAGAACAGAGAACAAAACTGAATCTCTGGCCTAGTGCTTCTCTCATTAAATGACACTGCATCACAACATGGCAAGCACCTAGTCTGTCAAGAGACATATATACAGGAGGGCCAATACGGACCATCTAGACATCTTAGCGGGACCGTAACAGCAGTTGAAAGATACGATGAAACACCACAAGCTTTAAAATTAACAAGACGATCTCCTGAGAATTTCCCAGGTCTTAACCTATGCAAACAGAAAGGCTTAGGGGCCAGAGAGAGCAGCACTAGCCAAAGCAACAGTATCAGGCAATTGTATTTCCTCCATTTAGAACTCTGCTTGCATGGCTGAAAAGCTATTACCATTGTGAATCCATCCCTAAAAGCCAGTTAGCATTTGCACTTTGGGAGTCTGAAACAGGAAACTTCCCATTCTGGTCCTTGTCCATCTTGCCAATATCTCATCTGCCTTTCACGATCGTTACAAAACCAGGCTCAAGTCCATCCCTCTACCATACTCCAAGCTCACCACCAACCATAGAAAGAAGCAACCTGGGCAAAGACACTCAGTCTGCAGCTCAGGTAAAGTCCTCTCAAAAAGCACTTGGGACCTAAATCTATCTACTGCAGTACTAGAACCTTAAACTGCTAATAAGTTTTTTAAAGGTATGCATGACTGACTTTCTTACAAAGTAATGTCTCAAAGACTGTTCTTCTTTGGGTAAGATGTGAAGTCATCTGCCATTTAATNTCTCCTCTTTGATTTATAGATCAGAAAGTACTTTGCTAAGCTCATCTGTCCCAACCTGTCTAGTTTTGCACATGCACGATGACAGCAGTCATTGGCACTGGACAAA
This sequence comes from Burhinus bistriatus, assembly GCA_013397275.1. Taxonomy (NCBI): domain Eukaryota; kingdom Metazoa; phylum Chordata; class Aves; order Charadriiformes; family Burhinidae; genus Burhinus; species Burhinus bistriatus. The sequence continues at coordinate 2,542,532 of VYXH01000334.1, forward strand.
GGCATATGAAGTTCCACTTTAAGAATTACTGTTACAGCTTTTCCTAGTTGTTAGTTTTTGCTACACAACTAACGAGCAGCATTTAATAATAGAGCTGTGAGCTCCATATCATCCAGTGTCTCACTTGAGATAAAATGCAGTAACTGTGTATTTCAGCACAGTAACTTAAAATTCCTCTAGAGCAACTCAAAAGCAGTCTCTGCTATGTTCCTGAAGTATCTGAAGGAGAAGTCAAGGTCAGAGTTTGCATGGTGGCAGCAAATGGCTCAACCAGTTTTCACATGGGGTTGCTTAGTGGCTATTACATGAGAATTTCTTAAACTTTTGACACCGCTCACCACCCAGTACAGTGTGGCTCCAGTGAAACACCACAGATTGATTCTGCCCTGAAAACATGAAAGTATTGACTGGCTTTTGAAAGGAAAGTATGGAAGAAAGGACCCTTATCTCTCACTCCAGAGTGTCCCTACCCTTTAAGTGACCTCCCCCATTCCAAAATGAAAACAAGTATTGTTCCAATTTGAGCTACCTAGAGCGCTTGCCAGATCTCAGTTTCTTTCCAACCACAACAAAGCACCTCTTTGTCTTAGGCCCACCAGGATGATTATACTGGTGGCCAAACAGCTTACATGTCACTAAGGCTTACTCCTAAAGGAACACCTAGAACACCACCTAAGTATTTATGAGTTTTGGTATACATTACAACAAGTAATTATACAACAACTTGAGAAAGAATCTCTGCAAAAAACCCCAGAGGGTTCATGACACTTTCACTCAATCGTTCCTCCCTATCACACTGCACCAGTAATAGTTAATCCACGGTGACTCTATTCAAGAGCAATGCTCTGATTTGATTTCCTCTCTTCAGAATACCTCCATTTTGCTTTCCCTTTTCTTAAGCAGACAGAGAAATACAAAACACCTAGGTCCAGAACACATATTTCTTCCTGGAAATCATAAAGAACAAGAACTTGAAAGACCTATCCAGTTTTCCACCCATATGCCAAAAAAATCAGTGGGCCAAATTCACAGAACTGTCTCATCAGCAGTGCGTTTGTGTTGGCCTCTACAATTCTTCACCTAAAAAGAAGTGTGAAACAAAACTAGTAGAGGTTAACACTTGTATTCTTTTGTGGGTATATCAGGAACACTTTTAGCAGGTTTGGTGTACATTCAACTAAGAGGAAATTGGTAACTGCAGTTTTGATACTGGCAACACTTAACTACGGAGAGAGCTCTTAAAAAATCCATTTGGATACAAAAGGAAAAAGTAAACAAACAGGACTAATCGTCTTTGTAAATGTATGCTGGACCTCCTGAAGATAGACTATAGCTACACAAAAAGAAGCCGTTCAAATTCACCCAGAAATCTTGCAAAAATCCAACTATTTCCTCTGTAAACACAGCACACCATCTTAACCTGTATTACATCCAATCTTAATCCTTACCCTTTATTACTCAACCCTACTTACTTTACATTAAGCTGTAACTCTCACAGTAATTCATTTTTTCATTCAGACTTGCAATCACCCCAAATTTTACCATAAAATGAAAACATTGACTCTGAAGTTCATAACCTTAGTAAGTTTACTTTCTGAAAACGAATTTTTTTTTTTTTTACATTTCTGTTGCTCTTCTTTATGTGTAATGAAGAAGCTCTTCTTGTAATGCCCTAACTGCATTATATTTACAATGGCCAACAATTAAAGGAAAAAAGTTAGGTATGGTCAACATTTACCATGTATTGTTACCTGACTTTTTCGTCATTTCAGATTCTTGTTCTAATAAAATTCTGTAGCGCCTCCTACACCAATAATTATGACAGTATAAAAAGTAACTTCTTGAAGACTACTACTCTAATGCTCAAATATAATTCAGACAGATATAAAATGATCCATCTCTGCCATATACAGATTTTTGCACATTTTTCATGTTTGGTCACAACACTCACGTGACTAAAAAAATACTGATTTATAAAAAATCCATAAAGTCTGTTGGCCATTCTATACACACCTAAAACCAATTAGTGGGATCATTAGCAGGTACCATCAACCGTTGATATAGAAATACCAAGAGAAGAGCCTATCTACCTCCTCAATACCTGCACCACAAGAGATGCCTATTACAAACAGCCCAAGACGTCTACAGGCTGCAAATGATGGATCACTACCCTTTGAACCTGATGGTCCAGCTGTTTTTTCCACCCGCTCTGCAGTCCTCCTACTCAGCCCGTATCTCCACAATCTTTAAAGGATATCACCAGCAACAGTACTTGCTAAAGCTGGCATAAGCAACATCCACTGCTCTCCCTTCATCCACAGAACCAATCATTTCATTACAGAAGGCAACCAGGCTGGTAAAGAAGAAGGTGCCCTTTGGTAATTTTGTACTGGCCCACAGCCAGTCACCTCCTTGTCCTTCAAATCCCCAAAGACTTGCTCTGTAACTTCCCCAGGGACTGTGGTGACAGTGACCATATTCTAGTTCTTCAGATCCTTCTCCTCATCCTTTGTTTTTGTTGTTGCTCTTGCATTTTACTAGTCAGTGGAGATAAACAATCACCATCCTCTTTGGTTGCATGTATTTCATATACCAACAGAAAAGAATAATAAAAACACAGCGCTGTCAACAACAAATCTGGTAATGGCGAGTACATCAAACGCTCTACATTCGGTGAAGCTTGCTTTGAAAAGTTCAGTCAGAAATGGCTCTTAATCTCTCAAGGAAGAACCAGCATCCTCAGCATTTATGAGCCATTTAGTGCAATAATGACTTGCATTGAAAAAAAATGGACTGAGCAGACAGGCGTAGTAAGACACCACTACTCTAAAATGAAAATCAGGTCACACAGCTGGGCGCAAGGCAGATTCATGCCTGTCTAAATATGCAGAGGGGACAGACCTATACTATGAGATCTCATCGCACTGGTAGGAGAATGTGCTTAGCCCATGCTAACTATGGTGACAGGAAACACCAAGGCTCCTGTAAGTCCATCACCCTATACCTTAACTAAATCCATACCTATTAAACAATTACAAACAAGATTTTTAGAAGGATAAAAACTTGTGTGTCAGACAGTTCCTAAGGAAAGATTAAAATTACTTTCCCCAAGAACAGGCTTGTTTATAATTATTAGAATTCAAAAAAAAAAAGAGTTCCCTCTTAGTGTTGGTCCTTTCAATGAAAACTTATTTCAAACACACGTTTTGTGAAGGGCATCAAAATTGTTAACTATTTTCAGATCATTTTAGTTAACTCTTGAAAACCAACAGCCTTTAAAAACAAAAAAAACAAAAAAACCACCAACAAAAACAACCCACTGATATTCTTGCAGGAAAAATTCACTCTAAGAATTACTCACTTTGGGGTTTTTTTTTGGCACTTTCTCCTGAAACAGTGGGTACTTGCCCTAATCAGGGACAGTATTCAACTAGTTAAAACCACTATTCTAATCCAATATGGCAACTCCTTGCTCCTCTTTTACCCATTGCTTCATTTGTCCTTGTCACAGAAGCCATCCAAGGGATACTTTCCTGCATCATCCTTTTTCATCACAGTGGTGATAGCACGTGCATTGGCAAATCAGCAAAACTCATGCTATAATACCATCAGAAACAAGCAAAAAAGAGAAAACATTTAATGCTTTCTCCTGCTTTTTCTTATCTTTCCTTATAAACACAGCCATCAGTTCACTCCTATATTTAAATACTAATACATTATGGAATCCATTGCATTTATCTGAACACTGTTCTACTTGTAGCATCTATTAAAAATGTACTGCAACATGAAGACACAGATTACTAGCTGTAACTCAGATATTGCCACAGTTGTTCTTGCTCAACAGAAAACACAACAGTCATGTATTCAATAGGTTAGAGATTTTGAATTTTAGGATCACAGGGACTTGGGAAGCAAGTGCTCCATTCTACAGGGTTTATTAAACTCATATAGTTTTGTGCTAATTTTTTTTTTTAACTTTTATTCTTTTGTTATTAATCTAATACCTTCAATAAAATTTATTTCCAATTTCTTAAATGCAGGCAGGATCATGAACCTCTGCTACTGCTTGACTGAAGAGAAAGACAGAGAAAAGGCTGAAGGAAAGAGGTCGCTATCTCCTTTTGATGGCTTAAAAACCAGATGAAAAACAACTGCCACAACCCTTTATTCAAATCTTCACTTCAACACGTTTACATGAGTGTCCCTACTGAGCAGAGTAAGACTATAAAGGCTCACTACTTTCCAGAGGTTATTGCTTAGAACTAGGAGATCTGCAAACAGAAGACAAGTTCTACTATTCAATTCTTCAAAACAGTTCTAGAACACAGTTACAAAGAGTTAAATCAGCAGACCGTGATCACAAATTGATGGTTATCACGTTCATCAAACACATGAACTCTGCTGTGGTTCCTATGACTCCACTGACAGTAATCTTGTAAAAGCATGCTACTATAGTAGGAGTCTGAAAAACACCTGCACATGAACTAAAGTACACCAAACAAGACATTCTCAGTGACTCTAGCTGAATATGCCTTTGTTCTGGTGAGGGAGAAAGGAGGCAAGCACCTTGATCAACAAGATGCCCAATACCTCAATGAAACCAAAACTTCTCTCCAAAATTCACCAGTCATCAGGTTTGCGAGGGGGGAGAAAAAAAAGAGATGCAAGCTTTCAGTTCAGAAAGACACAAAAAATAAGAGCCTAAACTGAGAGGAGTCAGATCCTATGTAAAAACTTTTCCAGACTTTGAAGTTGTACAGATCAGGAGTTTAGTCAGCGCGTGTCATTTACTTTTACTCATTTTTTAAAAAGAGAAATGAGCCCTTATTCTTTATATTAGGCACAAGTACCACAAGAAGCATAAACAATCCACTAAAACAGCAGCAAAACACAAACATTCTTCTCCCTTCCCAGCTCCCTGATCCACAAATATTTTTTCCATTTAACATACTTGCTTTACTGCTAATTAATCTTCCTTGAAAATTTAAGTCAGGCTTTTAAATTGTTCCTTAAAGCTTTCCAGGTATGCTGCATTTTCAGTGTTTTTCTTACAATGTTGTTCTAGTGTAATGCTATTTTATCTAGAAAGAAAATGAGGTATAAATCAACTAACCTTTCATAGTTGTGCATCGAAACCAAACCAGAACAAAAAACCCACAGTATGACAGTGTCACCAGTACCTGCCCCAATACTTTTGAAAGGCAGGATTTTGGGGTTTCAGCATTGGCAGCACTACTTTATCCTGTATGATTCCAAGGCAATTTAAAGGAGTGATTTCACTTCCTGTTAAAATGCAATCAACTCTGTGATGAAGCTGGGAAGGCTATCTAAACCAGTCTACCTCTGAATAAAATCCTAAGTAATTCCCTGACAAGTAAAAAATACGAGCTCAGATTGTGCATAATTAATGAAATCTGACCAGCGCAGAAGTCCAACACCGTACAGAGAGAAATATTACTGTATAAGTTATAGCACATCATCATATTCTCATCTGAAAAAGCTATCCATCTCTGACAGTATATGAGCCCCTGAGCATACACTGAACTACTGGTTTATTGTAATCTCACAGACAGCAGTTAAGTGAAAAATACATGCAAGTAAGTAAAACCTAATTTTAAAAACAGATGAAGATGTTTTGCACATGAATCTATTCAAATGCAATAGTACTGCTGGGAATTGTTGGGGGCTTACCCCATCATGTCAGCAGACCAACGACACAAAAGGACACAAATGACACGTTCTGCCTTTGTCCCTGTAGATTCAACTTCTTTCTACTACTTGTAGTCAGATTTGGTTTGTCTTGCATGATGTACACACTGAAGACAGAAAAGCCTCTAAGAGCAATCTACTTTGGAAACTGCCTAGCTAGCACAGTGAAGATTAGAACTTTTAAGCAGGACAGACTCCCCAAACTCAACTTATAATGCAAACATTAAGTTGTGTGTTAACATTAATTGTTTGTGCTGTTTCTGGGTTTATCAATACACTCCAAGCCATGTCCTCACCTAGCACATCCAATAAAAACGGTCAAAACAAGACCTGTTGCTTTCTCCCATTGAACCACAAAGCCTGCAGCAAAACGTTACAAGAAAATTAATCACTCAAACTTGTATGCACAATTTATTAAATACCGCATATTCAGATCCCCCCCCTTGAAATGCAAGCCTCATTTTTAGTCTTTGAAAACAATTAACAAATAAAAATCTGATTCCAATTACACCTTGACTGCAATTAAAATCATACTTTTACACTATCGCCTATGAAGGACTTAAGAGGAAAACGTTTTTAAAAGTCCTACGGTCAAAGATGTTCAGCAGCTAGTTACCTAAACAGTGTTACTTCTTTAGCAGACCTATCTGCACACTTGCTGAAAAATTTGATAGAATGCTCAGGTTTTTTTTTTGTTTTTTTTTTTTAAAAGTTCTCCAAGACTTGCAAAAGAAAACAGTACAACACTGGGAAAGTAACGCAATAACCCAGTGCTGGCTGTGTTGTATTTTAAGCACTGATGCAAAAAAACCCCAACACTCCAGCACAAAGGAAGTGCTTGGAGCAACCTCTAATCTAAACTGCTAAAAAATACTTCAGGAAAGTATCAGATTCAGAATGTCAAATTCAGTGCTTCCAAATGTATTTCCATGGAGTATTTTTCTAAAGAAGGGAGAAACCTCTGTAACTTTATACAGCTGACCTAGGAAAGACTGAATAGTGTTGAAAACACTAAGCAATAATTACAAACAAAAATGTGTCTTGTGCTCACGTATTTCTTAATACTTTACACAGTCAAAACACATTAACTTAAACCAAACAACTGAAAATCTTGGATAAAAAGACCTAACTTTATAAGCACACCAGAGAAAAGTTGACAATCCAGTGCTCAGCAGCTCACTTCTGCAGTCGTTAACTCCTGTCTCAAATTGGTAACTATCAAGAATAAATACAACAGATAAAAGATACAGTGCCAGAAAAGGTTTCAAACCGCACAAATACTACATACAGAAAACTACAATAGCTACTAGGACTTCTGTATGACCATACATATTAAACGTTTGTACTTATTTCAAAACCGGGAAATGAAGACCAAGTTCTCCAGGAGCTGGGATTGCACAGCTAATTAACACCAGTTTAATGGTGAGCAAACAGACACTAATAGAAAGAATTATAGTAATGGACTGTATTTAACCCAAGCAAAAGCATATTCTAACCAACTTTGAACAGATCCACACCCCCTCAGATTACATGATCAGAACATGTAAAGTAGGTTTCCACATGTAGTTTTATATGCAATGGCAGGTGAAGTAGTTACCCACCCAGTCTTGCTCATCCTGAATGCTACAAAACTTCAAACCACAGTAGCGTGCAAACCCAGACTTTATTCCACGCAGCTTCAGCAGCTAAATTCACTGAGCAAAAGAAAAACGTTTCACATAATGTTAGACTTCTGGGCAGCAGGGGGAGTATTTGGCTCAGAACTACACTCAAAATGAAAAAAAACGAATTTTAAACACTGCACATAGCATTCCAAAGATATCAGCCAACAGACCCCTGAACCAGAAAAGAAAACAGCAGTATTATGCAACAGTTCAGTGTCAAATGACTGCTCACTCTCAACTTCAGTACTGTGATATATATCACAAAATGCAGTGGGTTATGTATCAGTAAGAAAATCTGTAAATATTTTGCAAGGCAGTGCATTTTCATTATAAGCTGGAGAAAAGTGAAAGGCGCACACAAGGAAAAAAGAACATCCTTAAGATATACAGTAATAGAAAAAATGGTTTAACATTCCGAAGCAAAGAATCCTGCTGGATTTTTTTTTTTTTTTATAAACATTTTAAATTTGATGGTATAAAGACTGGCTTATGCACCTAAGCTTACACTATCTGTCTTTGCAAAAGATGACAGGTAAAACCACCTTCAGACAGGAAGCCAACTTTCTTCCTGTTGTTTAATCAACAATTACTAAAATGAGAATGCTTCTTTCTTCTTCACTGAAATAATGCCACAGGATTTGTGGAAGGATAAATACATAAAAGAAACAAACAAAATTGTTAAATTACACATCTTTAGAAAAACATTTTGTGTGGCAGTAGTCTGTTCTATGGCATATTCTATGGGGGAGTGGGACAGCGCATGAGGGAAAAAGTGTTTCATGCAGAAAGCACAAAGAGAGACTGCCAAAACTGAGTGTGGGCTTCTCTTACACCAGTGAATGTAGGTAAAATCCCTCTTGCTTTATAAAAATTCCAGAGTGTCATCAGGGGAGGAAAAACAAAAGTAATGATTCTTGCCATACAGGTAGAACATATGAAAAAATGTGTAATAAAACCTCTTTTACATGACGCCCCCATCTTTTTCCCCCCCAGAAAGAAGAGTATAAATACACTAAACAGCTTAAAGACAATTTATCAGCTCTCATCATATATTCACAACTCGAATACTAGCATAGAGATAATCAGAACACTGACATGATGATGTGCAAAATACTAATCTTTAGCTATATTTCAGCAGTAATGCTTATGACTGCAGCTTATGGAGCACCTCTATCAACAGAAAAAGCACACCTTCTGAAAGCTTTAATAAAAGATTTAGAACTCCTGGAAAAAAGCAAGGATGTAAGTGGTTGATTTTCTTTTATTATAAGATCCTTTTCTATTTACCTTTTCTATTTATTTTTGCTATGTATTTTTTCACAAAACTTAACTTTTTCTCCCCCTTGTCTACAGAATATTCATCTTGACCTTTACACACCAAATGAGAAACAGGTGAGTTGAAATTTTCTGTTTTCAGAATAATTTCTAAGGTATAGCTGCTTTAAAAAGATGTATTATTGAGTTACACAAAAACAATTTGCATATCAGAAGGGTAGATACAAAAGATAAACCCGAATAGTTTGAATTCAGTGTAGGGAGTGCAGTTTCTTAAAGACACTTCTGGTTTTGATTTGTATTCTGAAACATTAACAGGCTGATGCACAATAATACCTCATTGTTCTTTGCAATATGTAATGCAAAATCAATCCTCCCTATTTATCCTGCTTAATACACAGTTGAATTCACAAGAAAAAACATTTTATGCATCATTTAAACAGTGTATAAGATTTGCAGGAGGCAATACTGTTGTATTAACGCTAACACAAGAACAATTTTGAGAATGAAACTAGACTTAGAAATAGATTATCTATATGAAATCGCCTGTATTTTATCTAAACTAGATGCAGAGCCTCCAGGAGCTTCTGTTTAAGAACTTTTAAATCTTCTATATCCCAATAATGATGAAACTCAGTTACGCTCTCCCTAGTTCTTTTCAGGAACAAAACTTTACCAAGCCATTCTGGACATATTAGCCATATATTCATGTTTTATGGTATTTAGTTAGTATCTAAGACTTAGTTCCACAAGAATACTATCATCGTGGTTGCTTCCTTCTAAAAAAACTGCACATCACAGTGCAGACAGTGTTCTAAGTACAGCTTTACCACAGACTATTCATCATTGGCACACTGCTTATCTGTGCTACTTTTTAATTCAGTGTGCAAGTATACCAACTAACAAGAGCATCAAGTTATTTAGTATTGGGAAGCAGTTAAAATCTTTACACAACTTATGTTAACTACTTTGAACCTCCAATTAAGTTTTTAATCCAGAAGAATTCTCACTTAACAGTAATTCTGTTTCAGTAAAGATTTAAAGCCAGATTCTGCAACCACTTCCTTATCTGAGTCATTTTTCGCATATGCTGGCAACATCAAGACGCAACTATCTCAGAGCTCCAGTGCTTAAATGCAAATGTATGAGGCTGATTAAAAACATATTGTCACTGAGTGCCTGAAATAGCTTGTAAGAGTGATGCGTAAAGTTATTTCTCATATTCAAAAGCCAGATCAGATGCAGACAGTAGACAGAGCAACCGAAGTGCATTAACTGAAGATGGGTCTAAAAAAGCCAATGTAAAACTGACAGAGGCTTTGACTATTAACCCTTTTGCCAAGATGTGATTTCCACATGACACCCAGGAGTAAGGCTCGGTTTAGGAGCTAACACTACAGCTTCGTGTTCCCAAGAGATACTCCAACACTTCAAGTGTCTTGTAAAGATTATTCACGTTTCAAAACCTACAATCTACCACAGAACTAAGGCCACGTGTAACATCTTAAAATATGACTTTAAGAGGAACAAATGAACTATACACTGTAGAAAACCAACAGCTTAATTCCTGACATGAGGATAAAAAAGACAAACAGGGCAACTGAGATCTTTTTAAATAAAATTCATCATCCTCAGGAAACAAGTTATATATATATATCATGATTTTGCTGACTGTTTTAGGAGTGCAGCTGGCGAACGCTACAATGTTACCTGACAGAAATAGGCACCCTGGAGAATGAAGTTGAAGACGAGGACGCTGACAATCTTCAAAATATCAAAAAGAATCTCCAGAGTCTTATGGTAGGCAATCTTTTTACCCAGTTTAGAAAAAAAAGAAAAAGTGTTTCAGCGTTAGTGAAAAACAATATTAGAATCAGTGTTTTTACGCCTCAAGGTCTATTATCTCTTGAGAATACAGGATTTTATACAAAAATATCATAACATTAAACTATATGGCAACATCTATTTGCATGATAATCCAATACAGTAAAACAGATTTGAGACCTATTAGTTATACAAGTCAACATTTAAAAAAATATGACATATATTTTCTTTACTGAATCATGCAAGGCATCTTACACTGACAAAAATTTGCTTTTACGAGCATAACAATTATTTACACAAGCAATAGTTTCAAAAACTGTGCCATAAATTTATGACTATAAAGGACCCAACAATGAACACAGCACACCTTGATACACTACAGAAACAAATTCCACGGCTAAGAGATGCTTGTATCATTTCAGAAATCCTCTTCAGGCTAGAAATTAAGATTTGCCTCTGCTGCAGTATTTATCATAGAGTGCATGTGTTTAGCTTGTAGCATTTTTACGTTTACAACCACCTCCTTTATAAGCAGATTCTTCTTCATATCATCCCTTAACACTTACCAACTGAGAAAACCCCATGCCCTGAAATATTAAGGGTTCTTTTTTCTTAGAAGAATAAGTTAACATACAGAAGTTGATGTTGATTATTGTTAAAACTAGCTAGCAAGAGAGCTATCACCAACCAACAAAAATATCTGTATTGCAGGACCTAACTACCCCAGGAACTGGATGCAAGATCTGTGAAGCTAATGAGAAGAAGTTGTTTCCTGCATTTCACCAAGAACTGAAGAACTTTCTGAGATCTATGCTAAAATAATCAGATAACCATTTTTATTTTTACTGCTACATTATTTATTTAAATATTTAATTATGACTAATTTATATATTTTGCCCTGTGGCTTACTAGCTTGCTGTCCGTTTTGGGACCACCATATGTTCTTAGTCTGAGTGATAAGACAGTCTGTTCTAAGATCAGATTTGATCCTTTCTGTAAGCCCTACGGGCTCAAAATACACTTTGGAAAACTAATTGGTTCTCATTTTGTCAATAAACTTAGAGAGACAACTATTTATTGAAAAAAATATTAAAAGTTCCTTGTAGATGATATTTAATAAATTTCAGTAACATAAAAGTCATGTCTAGAGTCTTCTTTGTTAAATGATACTATCATTTTCACTGGCAACTTACTGCTCTGCCTTTTTTTTTTTTTAAACACTATTAAAAAACAACACAAAAAATCCCTTTACCAGTATACAAGCATACAGGTACCAGACTGAAAACAAGACACCCGCAGATAACCTTTTTAAAGCAATATAAAATAACAGTTTATGCTGGGACACAGCACAGGTATGGAAGTAATAGTACCAAGGTGCTTCCCCCCAAAAAGAAACCCAAAACCCCAAACTTTTTTGTGAGCTGTCCTACTTAGCTACACAGGCTTTCTGCTATACTTTTTGCAGGCTGCATTTTTCTCATTTGTGTAAGCAAAACACGTAGCGCTCAAAAGACAGGGAAACATTAAAGCAATAATGCACCTGAAGTAACTATGCAGGTAACTCAGGTACCAACATCCCAGAACACTTACATAGCCAATTCTTTCCAGCAACAACCGACATAAGATCGATGATTAATGTATAAATCCATGTGAACATACACTCTTATATAAATCCATGTGAACATAAGTATTCACAAAAATCTTTCTGTGGAACCTCAGAAATGTGCTTACTTCAAATGAAGATGGAGTCAGTCATGTGACATTGTACGCTTTATGCAGAAAGAAACGACTAAGAAGAGCATCTTTTACAATCCAAAACCTACCACTCAATGCTAACAACACAGGCTGTGATTGATGAAAGTAAGCCTACTACAACAGTTATCAGCCTATCGTTCAGTCTTTGATGTGTTTTGCTGGTGGGTGTGGTATGGAGTATTTCATGTTGCACTTAAAAACAGACTAACAGTGGAAAACCCAGCAGTTTTCTTGAATGCTGCAAAGAGAAAATAGGCGTTAATGACAGCTTTCTGCCAAAACTGCGAAAATACTTACAGCCTGGTATCTGTTGCTCTACTTCTCTTCCCACAGTGAAGGAGTGCTCTGTCCCCACCCACCAGGGCTCAAAAAAGCAAAATACTGTCAGTCATCCCGGCCACAAACAGATCAGCTCCACCCTCTTCTCAAATCAGATGCCTTCCAAATGACAGCCTGTAGTAACAGTAATACCTAAATACAGTATGACATCTACGACGAGAAAACAGGCAATAAATTTATTCATAAAAATTCTTTCTACCTTGTTAATCTTTGTAGAATGCTGTTTCTCTACACAGGCTCCTTCTTACTTGACAAATTCTTAAAAGCAGCATGTAAAATGAATGAAAAAAATCTTTAAACAAAGTGAAAGAATATTGAAAGACATAGGAAGCACTGAGCCTATGAGATAAAGTCAAAGAGGGACTAGTCTTAAAAACACCCATAAGAATGTAAGAATAATATGAATACTACTGACTTCTGACTAGTACTGCCAACCATAGAGGAATTTTAGCATGCAGAATCTCACAAGAGCACCCATACCTAAGTGATCACAATAATAAAACTGGCTAAGGCTGAGATTGCCTAGCAGTGACGCTAACTTGCAGAGTCAAATCCAGAGACCCCCCTGAAAACCTGCTGGACTCCCCAGTGTCTGAAAGACCTCGCACAGGAAGGTGGCCCAAGGTGGGGCTGACTTGCACTCTAGTGCGGAAGGTTAGGAAGGGAATGGAAATAGAATTATAGTTCAACAGTAAATATACACAGTTTCTATGATTTAAGACTAATAATTAATATATTTACAGCTGTAAAAACATACTACATAATGTAACTGTAACTCAGTAAGAGTGGTGGGGTTTCAGATTATCCATTATTTCATTGAGTTTTTTCACTGGGTTACTTAATAAACATTATAACCTTTTGCATCAGTTGCATCTAAAGCCTCTAATCTACAGCGGAAAGCTGCACCCTGAAGTAAGAGCATCACACATAACAAGTGGTGTTGCAGTCAAACATGTTCCAGTATCAGGCCATGCATGTTAATCTGCACCGCTGCCCCAGCTCTCAGCATTCAGAGAGAGGGTACAGGAACAGTTTTCATTGAACAGAGTTCTGTTAGTAAATGAGGCTTCCTTTATTGTCTGCTCAAGCATGAGACCTCAGCTCTGAATATTTGGCAAAACCCACCTTGAGATCAATCCATGCAGCTGGACATCCCACATGGAATAACCCAGACCTTGTCTAAGTCCCTAAACAGTAAACATTAGATAAGGTAAAAACACCCAAGTACTTCAGAAACCAAAAATTGACGGTAAAGCCATACTTACCCATGCATTCATGAAAAAAGGCAGAAGCCATCGCTCACTAACAATTTCATAAACAAAACGCATGCATTGTGAAAATATATACTTTTTGTTTGTTTTGGTCTGCAAAATCAGCTTTGGAGTTGGGCTGCAATATGTCTGAAACAGCTGCAGGTTTACAGTGATGGAAAGCAGAGGCTTTAGCTATGCTGGCACTGGTTTTGGGGACTGCCACGTGACTTCTGTACAGTAGCCGTGCTCTGCTGTGGATTTTCAAAATATTTTCTGGCTGACTTGCTCCCCATGTAGCACTTCCAACAGATGCTTCAACATACCTTTTCAGAGAAGTACCTGTTTGACCATAAAGGCTGCCGACACGTATAGCTAGTTGAGGTAGGAGGAAGCTGCTTGTGTTGTACATGCTTGTAGCCATAAGGCCTTTTACATCCTGATTAATGTTTTAAGTTAGTATTTCAGTTTCAGCCATACATAACTGTACGTTTCCTAAAAAGTAGACAAGATGTTTGCAAAGCATTTTGCATGTCAGCAGTTCATGAAAGTTATTTCTGTCACATTAACAAAACACACACTGGAAAAGCATGTAAACACACTCACGTCATTCTGTAGGAAATCTAAGGGAAAGGGTAGTGTAAAAAAACCTTAGAATTAAGTATTGCTACTTTGACATAGCATTATTTTGCAATACATAGACCTCACATCATAGAACCACATTCTTTTATGTAAGAATCACCAGATCTAAGCAATACTGTTACACTATTGCTATATATATTTGAAAAACCTAGTTTAATATTACTATCTGTGTGGTTAATGATGAAGTATTCATTTCACTGAACTTAAAAATGCCTGCAAATACGCACTCTTTTATCCGACAAGTTTCTTGACTACATGGCATGGCAAACAATACTGCAGGAGAATCCTGCAAAAAACTGTTACTGTGGATCTAAGATACACAGTTATGGTCGTTTCACTTTTGTGTGCAAACAGGTTTGCAGATTGCCATGACATAGCACATGGTAAGAGCAGGTAACGCTGAGTGTAACATAAAAGGTAAAAGCTTAGGCTAAATAAAAATATGCTGTCGGCAAAATAGAGTAAATAGCGTAGCTCCAAAGACAATGAGAAAAATCAGTTTACATTTGTTCAAAAAGTCTATAGAAAAAAACACACAATGGATTTCTCACTAAAACTTGTACATTTACAATGTACAGGCTGGATCAGAGTTAATATGGGATGCAACATTTATCAAATTCCAGTCAATGAACAATCTAGTTTCATTTGGTGGAAGTAGAAGTGTACTTTCCTCCCTGTTTTGTAGTGCTACTGCTGTAGTCCACTTGGTAGCCCTATAACCTTTTGTTAAAAAGCAAGAGAAAACATCTAAAGTTTTAAAAATACTGATAAAACCCCTACATACAGCAAAGAAACTCTTCATATATTTTTCTCGGTCAAATTTGCAACTAATTATAGGTAGGCTTGTACACAGCTGTGGGATCGGCTCCTGTATTTGCCCAAGCTTTAAAAGAAACCTTTACGGAAAAAGGATATTGCACTGAAAGCATCTGATCTTTACTGTACATACTTTTTCCTGTAAGTTGTAAAAAACTCTCAGCAAAATCCCTTACAATACTTAAGAAAATCAATTTCCTCGGCTCTCTTCTCCTGCTTGACCTCACAGCTTTAATATCAAATTAACGTGTGACATGTGCAACATGTGACATATATGTAACATATGACGTGTGACACAGAACATGTGACATCAATGGGTCATGGCATGTGACATCTGCATGGCACATGCAACACACATGCGACATGTATGACATGTGACACATGTGGCATTTGTTATATGCTACATGTGACACCTATGTGACATCTGTGACATGCACGATATCTCTGACATCTGTGATGTGCAAGTGACATCTATGTGAACTGTGATGTATCTGACGCGCAGCATACGTGAAATAAAAGACATGTGTAAGACACACCACGCGCAAAATGCAGAACACGTGACAGGCAGCACACGTGAGACATGACATGTAACATGCTACATATATCTGACATGAGACATGCATGACAAATGTGTGACATGTGAAAGGCATGTGACAACACACAAGATGTGTGCAACACAAAACGTGACATGACACATGACCTATGTGACATGGTAGATTTTACATGTATGTGAGATTCAACATGTGTGGTATGTTACAGGCATGTTGCATGTATGTCAGGTTTGACATGCATGTCACTCGTGATATACAGTGTACAGGTGTAGCGGGTGTGTCTGCACACAGAGAGAATATGCATGTGCACACACCCCCATATATGCGTGTGTACACATATTCTCACCAGTGGCCCTCAGTGGTCCTCAGGCAGGTCAGGGAGAGGCTGAGCTCTCAACGGGAGGTTGTTGGTGCTGTTCAGGTTCACCTGCCTGTCTCTGGTCTGTGCAGCCAGCCACGCATGCATGTATGTATGATGTAATGCGCTCTGTGTGCATGCACCTCTTGGTAACACATCTTCAGCCGCATTCCTAGAACCACAACACTGTTGCCTCTCACAAGCTTGTAGACCATACATTTTGGACTTACTGAAGCAGCTGAGGAAAAACCATGATAGAACACCTCCATGCTTACATTTACCAGCTCACTGCATTCTGCATATGCTGTTACTTAAACAAAGAACAATCCAGATACAAGAACTGGATCCATGCTATTATCATCAACTCATTTCTCAAGGATACAGCTATCACGCCCAGCACAACACATCGTTTTCACAACAGAACCTCTCTCCTCTTAAGAAGGAACCTAGGTTTCACAGCTATTTTGGTTTGCTGTTAAATTAATAAAATGGTTGAAGTACACAATAAAAGCTCAGTTACTTGTACGTATTTAAGGCTTCTATCTTAACTACAGAAGACACTTTGGTGATGATGTCTCAGCACAAGTCTAAGTCCATACAGAAGAATGGTCCAGAAGTGTATAAAACGCTAACAGATTGTCACGGAAATTTATTGAACTTTTAATATCCCTGAAAAAAGGCAACACTATGCTGTAGCCTGGAATATGATGGCCTTTCTCAAGCATTCTTAGAAAGAAAACATTACATGGAGCAAATATTATGTGTTGCATGTGCCACAAAAAGACAACAAAACACCACCACCCGTGGAATAGCAAAAAAAAAGTCAAGAACAGGGTAGTAACAAGCCAGTGAGTTTCAACAACTTGAAAATCAACATACAATCAGGTCCAGTAAAGACTCCACATACTAGTTAAAAAAACAAATTAAGGAAAAAAAAAAAAAAAACACGGAAGGAGGTTTTTTGTTTACAATCCTCTTACAATAGGAAGCTGAAACATGACTACAGCACTATACTACTACTGATGTATGAAAACGCTACATAACTTAACAGCTTCCCACATTTGTATGATATACAAAAAATCGAGGAACATAATGAAAGTGTACTATCTAGCTCAAATACACTAATGTTTCACAACATCACACAAAACCCAAGCACGGTACTTAACAAAATCTTTTTAAACATTATCATAATGTTACCATATTCTTACTGTAACTCACAAGGAAGCAACTTCCCTCTCGATAGCTAGCATTTTTCAGATTGCTATGTATGCAGACAATTTTGCGAGGACTCGTCAGTACAGTGATAAAGTAGTCTGTGGGTGAAGAAGTCCAACTAATCTACCAGCACTAACATCTGATGGTTTTTGGAGTAGCCCACAAAAGTTGAAGGAACCTTGTTTCTGGTTACATCTGTACTACATCACGCTATTTTGTAATTTACAGCTTTGACACCTTTATACCGCTTTAAATCCACTATCAAAACCAACAATTGTCACCAAACAGTTAAGTAACAGTTTGGTAATTCAAAGTTTCACATTTGGAAGGACACAGATTATTTTTAATCCTTCTACCACAAACAATATGCAGTAAACTACAATCCACTTGGCAAATCCATACTAAACAAAAGTCTTTAAATGACTAGGGAAGGATGCCTACAGCTATAGCACAGATTGCCAATTTTTGTTTTTGAAAGTGATTCTCACATTGGTATACTTTATTTAAAAAAAAAATAAAATCTAACTTTTACTGATTTTTTTTTTTTCTTTCTTAAAGACAGTTATGAAAAAGGTGGGGAAAAAGAAGAAATCAATACATAGCAATCCTGAAACTAACAGGAAAAAAACATGTTAGTAACTCCACGGGGTGTGGGGTGGGAGTGCAGGTGAGGAGGCAGAAACGAGGTGGCATTGGGGGGCAAAACAAAACAAATTTGGAAAGTTGTTAGATACTCCCACCTATAAGAAAACATTAACTTTTGGAAAAGACTAAACAGTTACAGATGGTTTAATAACAGCATTTAAATTGACAAGAAGCTCTGGAATGATTTGCTTGCTGCAAATATGAACCCTACAGTTAAACATTTTACTAATCAGAATAAATTTTACTGAAAGAAATCATCCAAACTGACTTCACGTACAATCCACCTCACAGTCAGTCACTGAACTGCTCGCTATGCGGAGACTTCACAATCCAGGATCCATAACTATGTTGCTCTAGGTAGCTTTGCAGCAAGTTTTTAGCTTGTTGGTACAATTCAGATTGAATCTAAAAAAGAAAAAGAAAGATCTCAAGAAGGATTGTTACAGACATCTGTGTTCTTTACTACCAGCATATAATATGCACAAGCACAAACCTTGTAGAAAACAGTACCTACAAATTTTACAGGTCCCTCAGTTGCTAACAGCAAGAGAAAGCGTTACAGAGTCCAGAAACACACTCTTTTTGTATGTTTGGGCATTTATAAGGATGGGAGAATTGTTCTGTTAAACATTCTTTTTTTCAGCATCTTTTCAGTTCCAATAATATCTTTACACAGAAAATAAACATTCACTATCATTCAGTGCAAATCTAAACACATGAACAGTCGATTAGCAAGCCATTTTATTTTTTGAATCATTTAAAAAATTATCTCTTGCACGTTCTGACAGGAGAAAAAAAAAAGATATGTACTTCATAAAAGCTTAGGCTTCACACAGCAATTTTGGAAATAAAATATATCTTTTGAACTAAGGAGAGGAAAAACCTGGAAGAGTACAGAGAAGTACGATGAGCCTACATATTTTCAAGTACGGCCAGAAGTGAGTGAACTGTGTTTACAGCAATCAAGAATCACAGTAGCTCCTTTAAGTAATTTGTCTGTATTTTTATAACACAAAGGGAAGCCTGGGACCTAAAACTGTCTTCCGACGAACTACTGCTACTTTCCTACTCCTTTATGACATAAGAATCCTCCCACAAGACTACACTGTGGTAAAAAAAAAAAATCTACATATGTATGAAACAAATATAAAAAGTAAGATTGAAATGAACTAATGAACAAAAAAAAAAAACCCAACCTTTTTAATATGAAACTATCTTATGTGAGGAAAATGGCCAGCAACCTCCATATGCTGAGATAAAACACGACAGATTTTCATAGAGAATGTTTCGAGATTAATTCAGTAGATTAATTTTACTTGAAACCAATTTCAGACATTCTCAGGCAAAGATTACAGGCAATAAAGGAGATCCAGCTGTTCAGGTGAAGTCTTCATCAAACTAGAAAGTCACCCCTGGCTATCAAACCAGCTTTGAGAGTAGCCATTAAGAGACTCCTTACTAAAATTCTCCCACACATACCAACTTACCTTAGCTTCACGGTATGTTGCAACTTGAAGCAAATCATTCCGTTCTGCTTTCTTAGCAAGCAATCTGAAACGACTAAACATTGCTGCCTTGCAAAGGCGACTTGCCATGTAAGTGCCACTTTTGAAGGGTGAACTAGAGTCAAAATGAAAAAAAAAAAAAAAAAATAATAGAACTCAGTAACAAATACATTACAGGTGTATTGCTCTGATCATTACAAGATTATTTTTTTCCCCTCCAATGCTTTGTGAATACAATCATTTGACTCTACTTCTGTTTTCAATAAGCAAAGTTAATGCAAATAAGCAGCTGTGAGAATTTAAACAAGCCAACCAAAAATGGTTTTCAAACTAGAATTAATCTGAAACAGGATGCTAATTGGTTTTATGTATTGGGAAAACTAAAACATTCAGTACAACAGACAATGGAAGAAATGTATCTCAATTCAAAGAACTATTTAATTTCATTATCTTGGTATCTCACTGTAAAGTTACAAGATCTCTAAAACTACATCTAATCATAGGATGCATTCACCTAACACAGGAGAGAATCTCTCTCATTTTGGTAACACTGTGGCCTCCATGCACAGCTTAAAAAATGAATACTCCAATGAACCGTCTCAGAACAGTAAGGCTAACCATTCTTTCTGACATAATGAAAAAAAATTCTAACCTTTCACTGGTTTTTCCATTTAATCCATCCACTACTTCCAGTGATGTATCTGACAATGACCAATTCAAACTAAGAAACCTCTGTTCAATGTCTGTTTGAATTGGGTGTGCAGCATTCACCAAGTAAGTGTAAGATCTGTTGACCAGATAAGGCATGGGAAGCTCTGATGTAAGTGCATCATCAAGACGCTGTTTTATAGCTATTTCTAGCCCTCTTGTATCGTTGCAATTTCCATTTCCTATTAAACAAAACAAGATCAGTCAAACATAAGTACATCAAATTAAATAAAAAAAAAAAAGCTAAGAATGCGATATTTCCATTGGTCTACATAATATTCACTCTTCTACACAAAATTAATGTTTGGAAAAATCAGTTCCAATATTCAGGTTGCAGAACAAAAATTATTTCACAGCTTCTTCTCCAGAGGCATCATTATTTTCACTGGATGCCTCCTTTTTGGAAGAATTATTCTTCATCAACTCTTTACATTCCTTGCAGAAGACACGATTAAAATAAAAGCTGCAACATGAACTTTGATGTTCTAGATTAGAAAATATGTTAGGGAGTTTGCCCACATTACTCCACATCCAAGAGCATTTCTGACTGCCTACTAAATAAACATACTTTGGTCCATAGCATCTCAAGGAACAGTCAGAGAATTTCCATTAAATAGAAAGGCAATACAGTATAGATTATGCATACGTTGAGTACCATTTAAGTGAGCATATTAGAAGTTCTTCTATGGCTTTTAAGTAAAAGTGCCCAAATGTCCTCAGAAGGAACAGGCAGGCATTCACCAATTCTTGCAAGATCTTTTGGAGCAGTTCAAAAACCTGTTCTGTGTTAGAAAAGGAAAAGCTGTTACAGCTTCAATGTCTGGGGAACTCACGATATCTGTGTACTAAGTCTCATAATACAAATACTGACAGGAAGAAACACCTGACAACCTTCAGGATAATACCCGTTAATTTAATTCCACCACATAAATACAAGCTACTGAAATGAGTTCTGATAACAGTCTTCCTGACTGCCACAAAATCCTGGGAGTTCACTATCATCTTGCTAATCCCCGTTCCTCAACAGAACACCTATTTGTGTTAACCAATACAAAGTTGGGGGGGGGGAGTGCAGACCACAGAGATGACATAAAATCAAACAAAGACTTCCAATAGAGCTTGTAAGATACCCTGAAACTGAGCATACTGGCAAGAGTTTTTTCCACCACTGCTCGTTTCTACAGTTAAATGACTAACATTGTCACCTTAAAGTCACCATATCTGACTGAACAGTTAACACAGCATTTGTCACACTTGATATTTTCTCAGTATCTAAAATTTTATTTGTTATAAAACAATGCTGAATTGCTTCTGTTACTCTAATACGTAGTAAAATAAGTGCAATCTGGCAAGCTAAAACAAACCCACAATGACAAAAGAATGACTCTGAGTTCTACATTAGGGTGTTTCAAAGATGAGAGAAAAAAAAAAAATATACAAACTTAGTACCTTTTCAGAAAAATACTGTAATTCTTTAAAGCACCATCTTGGTTTAGTTCATGTTTTATAAAATGTAATCAAACTGGAACATGAAAACATACAAAAAACCCACTAAAATTTGCATTAAGCTTACCTACAAGAATACTGTTGATATACACTGGTTCAATGAAGTGACTCAGCAACGCTCCCTGAATACCAACCACTTCCCATTTTGTTAATTTGTCACTAGCTGACATACTGCTTGCTCTAACAGTTTTGGGTGGACAGCAAACAGTTAGGTAAATCTTGCCTTCTACAGCAACATGGAGGCTCAGTTCTTCATTAGTTTCATATGCAGATATAGATTGTGGATTGAGATGTCTAAAGCAAGACAAGAAAAGGAATTTCAGTGAGAAAGTACTCTAATCAGAGATTACTGTAAAGTGGTATCTAATACTGTTTCTCAGAAAACAATTACCAATAGATCTGGCCCTCACAGCATGTTCAGTATTTGTAAGTTTTAGAAATACTACATTCAGCTGCTCAAGTGACTAGAATACCAAAATCAAGTATTTAAATAAGAAATAGTAATTCAACCTAATCTTAGCCATCAGTTATGCAAACATTAAAAAAAGATCAGCGTATGCTACAAACAAGCTATCGCTTTGTGTCTACTTGCACTATGAGAGAAGTTAGTTGGAGGCTGTTCATCTCGTGAAAAAGCACCTGTAAGGTTGTTAATCTCCTTTAAAACATAACTTACACTGCAATTCTTCAAAATATTTAAAACAAGCAGATGCAATACATTAGGGAGACAAAACAGTGATTGTTCTGAACCAAAACACAGTTTTTCCCCTTAACTAAAGAGGGATAAGAAGTCAAAGCCTGAAGTTTTGAGCTAACGCTCCCTGATTTTATCATAACTTAAAATGTTACAATCAAAGGTACTTTTTGCTTTACTACATTACTACAAAGCAACCATTTAATTTTGGCTTATGTAACATACTACCACCCGTTAACAAGTGGCCACATTTTGCTACTCAATGGATTACTTGCAAGTAGCTCCCTTCTAAAAACAATCTTTAAATAATTCTATACACAAGCAAATCTGCTGTATTAGAAGAAAATACTTCCCAGAGTTTGTCTCAAGAGAGCACACACCAGAACGGACAAAAAGCAAGAGAAGAGCTGAATCTGTGATCTGTCAACTATTACAGAGCAGCTTACAGACTTCATCTGGTCTCAGCAACTATTTCCTTGTTAACAGCAGGCAATGACACTGAAGTCACATAAAACCTTCTGCAAATCTAACACGAGGGGCTCCCCCAGTCAGCACAACTCACAATGAACTGTCTGTGACTTCCAGTTCACAAGCCTGCCCTCTGAGCACCCCAAATAGAGTATGAAAGCAGCTTGCTATCTTGTATATATGAAAAATTTTTGTCTGTACGACTTTCAGGGACGTTATTCCACTATAAGGGACACAAAATAACAGTGTTCATAATACCTTGGTTAACCAGTGACTGCTGCTGTTAAATGTCAAAACGATTAAAAAAAACTTTCAGAAATTTAACAAAAGTTAGAAGTGTAAAGATACGCACAGGAGTAGATTTCTCCCATCAAGTTTCTCTCATTACTTTTTTTTCTACAAAGCAGAGCAGGAGCCTATTGTTTCAATTCAAGGCTTTTTATACTCTAGTCCTGTGGTGCAAAGGATGACATTAAGTCACCACATCCACTGGCTCAGTGGTTAAATTAATGATTTATTAGTATTTTAATCGTATCTTGGCAAGGGGCTTAACAGGTAAGTGGCTACCGGTAATAAACAAAGCATCGTCCTGAAGCTATAACCCATGTAAAAGTTTTTTGTATTGTCATGTTGAGCTGTTTCTTATACACATATCACCACTACTCTGTACATTAATGCTAAAAAAACATAAAAAAAGTTTCAGAATACCCCCCCCCCNGCAAAAAAACATAAAAAAAATTTCAAAAACCCCCCCCCCCCCATCTTAGAAATGTGTAACAATACATTTTTCCACACTCACAACATGTTTGTCACTGCAAACAAATAAATCTTCCACTACAACATCTCGGAAAATACCAAGGTACTTACATCTGTGATTTTAACTGAGCAGTTCCTTTTGGAAGCTGATTCACGTAGAGAAAAATAGTTGTATTTTGCCTTAGAGTAAGCAGCTTCGAGCCTGGTGCTGTGCAAAATATGGATTTCTCTGTCCTTCCTGGATTTTCATTATAGAACAGCAAAAGATGTCTATAAAAATATCTAAAAGAAAGCATGAAGTAACAGTATATGTGAAAAACACTACTTCGTTTACAAATACATGGACATTCACATGTAATTCACATGATTCAAAAATGATCCAGGTTTACAGCTATAAAATGCAAGTGCACTTACGTTGGTATTTGCAAAAGTAAAACTGAGAAGCACTGGCTGCGAGACAACTGGTAACTATTTGTACATACATTCTCACCTAAGCAGAGAACGTCTTGCAATAACAATGGCATGGCTGTCATGCAACACTCTTCCACAAGGTTGAAAGCACTGACTGTAATTACATTCTCCTGTTCCTAGAGCTACAACTTCATACTGTCCACCTAAAAAGAAAAGATGCATTTTTACATGATTGCGGTGGGATAACCTTGTCCGGCTGCCAGGTGCCCACCAAGCTGCTATCTCACACCCCTTGCTCCCCAGCAGGTTGGACTTGATGATCTTAAAGGTCTTTTCCAACCTAAATGATTCTATGAAAATAAAATGAAGAAACTCGTAGGTCAAGATAAGGACAAGGAGATCGCTTGCCATTTACCATCATGTGCAAAATAGACTCGACTTGAGGAAGATTAATTTAACTTATTGCCAAGTAGAGTAGAATAGTGAGAAACAAAGGCAAAACTAAGAACATTTTGCCCTCACTCCTCCTTTCTCCCAGGCTCAACTTCAATCCTGACTCTTCTACCTCCTCTCTTCCCCGCCCGAGTGGCGCAGGGGCGTGAGGAAGCATCAGTTCCTAACACTTTACCTGGGCTGCTCCTTCCCTGCTCCAACATGGAGTCCCTCCCACAGGATACAGTCCTTCACGAATCACTCCAACCTAGGTCCTTCCCACTGGCTGCAGGTCTCCAGAACTGCCCCAGCATGAGTCCCTTGCCCAGGCTGCAGTCCTCCAGGAACAGAATGCGCCAGTGCAGGTCCCCCACGGGGTCACAGGTCCTGCTAGAAAACCTGCTCCAGTGTGGGCCCCTCTCCACGGATCACAGGTTCTGCCAGAACCCTGCTCCCATGTGGCTTCCCCATGGGCTGGAGCTTCCTCCAGGACATATCTGCCTGCTCTGGCCTATAGAGATCTATACAGCCTTACTGGTCTATACAGCCTTACTCCTCTTTGAGGCAGCACAAGGAAACGCTTACGTAGGCCTTGAGTATTTGCATGACTGTAGCACAACCATGCACGTGACAAAGTCATCGGAACACAGTATGTCAAAGGAGGAGAGCTACCCTTTACGTTTATCTACTAGGTGAGACATGCATTAATCAAGGCTCTCTGGGAACACAAACAGCCTACGTTTTCCACTCCCCAATACTCAGGATCAAAACAGACTTGCCTTTTTCAATGATGAAGGCAGCCAGTGAACTGCCACAACTTTGGTACTCTGGATGTTTGGCAGTCAGGCTGTTAAATACTTCTTTAAGTGTTTCTGAAAGTTTGTGATATATAAGCTGTCTTCCTTCTAAATGAAACAATAAAAGCCAGCAAGACACAAATTGGCAGGGGGAGGAAAAAACAGACATGATCAGCCACTTGCCAAATTACAAATCGGAACACAAGGTGAAAGCACAACTATCAACACATGCTTTTGGGATTCTGAAGATTATCAGGATGGACACGAGTAAATAAAGGACAAGAACACCTAAACACTTCATGCTTTTATTTTTCATGATAATAAATCAGGGATATAGATCACTATTTCAAGTAAGGACAGAAATACTGTTTCTGTTAGTGATTCACCACTGAAGAAAATTCCTTGAATTTAAGTTGTGTCCATCTGTAGAACCGATGGCCGATCTCCTACTTTAGTGACACTAATTCTTACAGTGTTCTTCAAAGAGAAGATGTTTAAAATAACAGAAACTTCACAGAGATCACTAAATGTAGTAAAAGAATAATTCTTAAAAAAAAAAGGGCAAAAAAAAAAAAAGCGCAAGCATTTGCTGGGTAATTTGAATGAATAGAGAAAAACAAAACTACTCCTTACCAAAACAGATCCTTGAAACATGAACAGAGTTTGCTGGAGTTTGGGACTCAGCAGGAGTACAGGGATGACCTAAGAATTTAACAAAATTTCAAACTGGGATGGACATTCCAAATTTCAAAACATGGATCTCATACTATTTCTAGCAAGTTAAAGTCTCTAATTCCCTAAGAATTTTCTTTTCTGATTTTGAAGCCCTTCTAAGTGTAGAACTATTCAGGCAGCAACACTTAAAGGAAGATAAACGTTACGGTAACTGAATTCTTTTGAAAGCAGTAACTCAGTGTTGAAGCCTTTTAATTATAAAAATTCAAAACCACTTAGAATCAACCTCATATTGCTGTTATGTAGTGAGCAGCAAATCAAATGCAATCGCAACAAATAAATTAATTCCTTCAGTATTCTCCGCTCTGTGCTATAAACTGATGCAACTCCTAATACACAGAAGACAAAGGAAAAAACAGTTTCAGAACCACAGGACAAATAGCTCTGCCCAAAGGATTCAAGGGAACTGGCAAGAGGCCCTGATACAGAAGCATTTAGTAAAACTACACAGAGATTTTGCATCGGAAATCTTTAAGACAAGCTTTTCAAGGTCCAATTAGGTGTTGCCAGAATATTTACCTGACTTTTCAGAAACCTTTGCCTCTGTGTACTCCAAATTAAGTAGCTCATCAAGAGCCAGTTTAGCTGCATTTAATTTAGACTCCTTCTTGTTTTTTCCCAGTCCCGTCTTGTAGCTAACACCATTTACCACAGCACGAATGGCAAAATAAGGCCTTATGATATTGCCTTTAAAGGAGAAAAAAAAGCAGACACAATTAGTGAAATTACTTTAAGGTGCTTTTATCCACAGCTTTATATGCTTATATTCATTCCAAAGACAGGTACAAGACAAAAAGACAATTTCAGCATACTATAACTCAAACCTTTCACCTCCACAAGAACTTTGGCAGCTGTCACTTTATGCACTTTTCACAAAATTCTGGTAGCAGCCAAAATTTTATACAATTCATCTGATCAAATTCTGTAGTAATTAATTATGAGACACAGCTGTGTAGACAATAAAAGGGCAGCCAAAATACAACATATGTGGAGGATAGTGAAACCAACAGTAAAAAAAATTCATCTGTATTAGTGCCATCAATACTAACCGCAAAAATTCAGATCATCTCAAGGATAAACAAATATTATTTCATTTAAGAAAAGAAAGAGTATTTACCTGCCACACTAGTTTCTTTCAACTCAAGTTGTACACGGTGCATTTGTGCAAACTGATGCAAGGCAGATACTGGGTTCATTACTCCCTGTTTATATCTTGCAATAAAGTCCTCTAGGGCTTGCTTTGGAGGAACTGCTGATAATGGGGGTGCATGGGCTGCTTTCAAAAGTAAAGGTTCAGAAACAAAATTAAGAAAATAATTGAACACACTCTCCAACAGTTTACAATAAATATAGATTCTTCTTAGATGAACAAACAGCAAAAACATTTAGTCTACAGCAGTACTGCTTTGTACTGAATCCTACTTTAACGATACCAGCAATTCTGACGTGGTGCGTACCTCCTCTCTTAAAAGCAAAGCTTTTACTTTGAGTACTAAATCTATTAACCTTTGAATACAGACAGATATTACACAAAAATACAACATATATACCCCTCCCTTGCAAACCGGTGATCAAATGAAAGTTGCTGATGGCAGATTCAAAACAACAGAGCATGTGGTTTTTCACACAGAACTATGGAGCAGCGGAAGTCCCTGTCATAAGACATTATAAAAGATTTAGCAATCATCACACACATTATTCAAAAAGCAGGTAACCCAAAGAAAAAGAAACCCACCCATAAACAGCTGCTGAATACAGAGACAGCACCTCTGGCTGAGGTGGCCAGGACAGAACACCCACCCTGACCCTGCAGGTCCCCCCACACCCACGATGAACCACACTTGGAACCAGGACAGCAGGTGGGTGGGTGGGTGTTTCAGCTGTCCTAGCCCAGAGCCCTTACGCTCTTCAGAGGGCAACGTAAAGCAAGTTAGCCAACTCATAAGTTCTGAGAAGCAGCCCTGAGGCAAACCCACGCTTCTGAGTTTCATCTGAAAGACGAATTCTTCCAAGGAGCATGCTATATCTGGACAGTTGTCTTTGACTTGGAAGTCTCCTACAGAATAATCAATTAACATTTCCTGCAGCGCCTACTTCTGTGAAGGACTGGTGCGTTCTTTTAGATTTAAAAGAAAAAATGAAATATTTTTCCCTGTATCAATGCTAGGATGGATGGAATCTTCAGCTTCAGGATCGCCATCTACTCAGGCACAAGTATCTCCCAGCCAAGAACTAAAATAAACTGTTATCTCCAAGTCTCATCCATAGGCGCCTTTACCTCAATACAATTATTTGAAGAGACAGAATTCAAATTACATCCTGGGACACCTGGAACCACAGTTAAAATTTTTCCTGATGACCTCTACGTAAATTCACACAGCAGTACATATCCTATACTTTGGCAACCTCTACAACACTTTTAACGTGGCATTTATAATTCTGAAACGCCGCAAACTATATAGCCCACCCTACAACAAATCTCTTACCCTAACAAACTTCCAATAAAAAAGGACACAGGAAGAAGAGGAAGAAGTTCAAGCAGATGCTAAAGAAGTCACTTAGGAAAACACAGTGGCAAGAGCGAGCAGCAGAGGGTTGCAACCGTCCAAAAAAAGAGAAAATCATGATGTTACTTTCACTAGCATTAACAGTGTCTTTGAATAGCTAATCCCAGTGTATAAACTGAAAACTATACCTGGTTTTTGCATCACCTTGGGTACACCGCACCTCTCAGAAGGTCGAAGTTTTGGCCGTACGGCCTCAGACTGAGAAAGCTTCTCTGAGGGTGGCTGCCTAGGAGCCCGAGCTGGCAAAGTCTTCTTTTGTATGGGGTCAAAGGTGGGTATTCCAGCACTCGGGAACCAGCCTTTACTGCTAGTCATTTTTGATCAACCTAAGCAAGTTTAACAGTAAAGTTATGAGACACTGAAGGCACGCTGCAAACTCCACTTTTCTTAGTTAAGCTGTTTCACAAGAGCTCTACAAACAACTCGCGCTCTGCTTCCCTACAGACTGGGGCAAAAAAAACCCAAGACCCAGCGTCTTGCCAATCCCTCACCTTCCCCAGGTCCAAAGCCACTTCTCCCGTTAGTTAACCACCTTCCCCCGACACTTTAAAGCAAAATTCCGTGTGGCTCTGCACCTCCTCTTGCAACCGGCTCCAAGGACAAGACGACCCCCCACCCCAGCCAGCTCTTGAGGTAAAAAACTCAAGCAGTAAAGCTGATTCAAATTTCCAGGAGGAGCTGGAGTTGAAGGCTTTGGTACCTGCTCTCCTCTGCTGTGAGGAAACCCACCCCCGTCGGGCTGGCCCGCCCTGACCGTCGAGCCGCGGGCGGCTGTGAGGCGCTTACCCACCGTGGGCAGGTGGAGCGCGGCTGAGGTGAAAGGAGGGACCCGCCCTGAGGCGATAGGCTCTACCGGCCGAGGAGACGGCTAACACCGCCCTCTCACGGCCAGCATTTTAGGGGCGGAGACGCCTCGGCGCAGCCCCTCCATTTTGTGGCAGGCGGAGGGCGGCGGGGGCGGGAAATCCCTCCGCGGAGAGGCGCGGCAGAGGAGCGCGGTCCTAGCGCAGCAATGGCCGCCGCCGAACCTGCCGCCCCCCACCCTCCACCGCGGCTGTCTAGTCGGCTTCCCGTGCCGCCGGGGCAGGGCGGTACCCGAAACCGCCGTAACCCTGACGGGCCGGCATGAGCCGAGCGGAGCGACGGCATGAGCCCCTTGCCCGGGGAAACACCGGCGGGGGCCCGCCACCGCCCCCGCGGTCGGGGACGCCGCTCTCAGAGTTTCCTCCCCGCGGGCGGCGGGAGCTCGGCTCGCCGCGTTCCAGCTCCCTGAGGGGGAGGCCGGCGTCTGGCGNGTTGAACAACAGCCAAAAAGGAAAAAAAAAAAGCCCTGTACAGTAGTTAAATTTTATTACAAGTGTAATAAACTCCATGATTTTTAGCACTAAGGCAATCACAGTTTCATAAGTTACATATATATATATTTATATAATTTACACAAGTCTACATTGACAAATCAATTACCGGTCACATCAACGAGGGGTTTGTGTTATGGCAAATAAAGTTTATGAAAATTCACAGTTAATCTGCAAGTATTTCAAAGATGCAGGAATCATATTGCACATAATAAAACAATGGACGCTGAGGAGCAGATTTACAGTGTTCCAGCTATTCCTTCACAGAATATACATTGGTCATCATCATCATCATGCAGTAACTTCAAATACAGAATGGTATCATGTACCACGGTAAACAGTTACTCACAATGTAAGTTTTAAATAGAGTAGCAAAAAGCTGTTAGGTTTCTCTTTAAACCATATTTAAATTCTTAAAATACAATAAAACACTTTGATAAAATCAAACGGAATTATGGTTGTCACATTATACGTTTAGTATTCTTCTTTGTCTTTTCCTTTCTTTTCCTTCTCATCCTGTAGTGCAGTACCAAGTTTCTTTATAAGGACCGACAAAACTTTGTCCAAAGGATCCATGACGCCGCGCTGCAGCCACTTTGGAATAGTAGTCCTGGCGTGGTGAAAGCCCAGCTTTTGGAGGATGTAGTCAACACCAACGGGATCAATTTTTCTCCCAGTCCAGGATATTAGTCTAAAAAACAACAGTTAGGGAACTCAATCTCAAATATATAAATACAGCAACTAGCGTTTCTTACTATTTTTACTATTGTTACTTCTGACCAACTTAAGTCTAACAGGCATCATTTCAAACTTAATTTATACAGATGAGCTGAAGATGACCAATGGAACATCCTCTCAAAGGAAGAGGATGCTCAAGGATGCAAAAAACCAGCCTGGGCTGCCTCCTAGATCATGTTTAAATTGATTTGTTACTACTGCTAACAGAACACCAATTGTCAAGATTTGTTTGGCCTGGGTTGAGGGGTTGTGTTGATACGAGAATGAACACTTAGGTGCTCCAGCAGCGTCAGCAGAGGTTAAAAGACAAATCCTGACATAGAGAAAAGTCATTTTCAGGGCTTAAAAGCGTATCTTGAGAGCAGTGAGTTGCTGCTATACACACTATTCTTCTGTGCTAAGTTTAAACTGCCATGTAGCAACTAGTATATATGGCTTTTTATTTTAAGGTGACTACTTAAAGAAGCACTAAAACTGGAATGCTAAAAATGGAAAACTGCAAGATGAAAAACTATGGCAGAAAGTGAATGGGCTATCGTAGGACAGAGTGAAACACAGTAATCTGTGGTCCTTAATGAGTTTCATTGTACTGTATCCTAATTTTGAAGAGCCTCCGACATCTTTCATCTGCACAGGTTCTAATCTAGAAGTTAACTGATGTAATAGATAATTGCGTTATCCAGCTTTTGTCACGTCCTGTAGCAAGAACGTTTCATAGCAGCACTAATGGCCAAAGATGAATCTGTAACAGCATCCACCTCCTTGGAGCTGAACAGCATCAACTTGGAAACAGCTGTTGTTTGCAGGACAGTACCGACAGACAAAATAAGAGATTGCAGATAAGCCTGCTTGTTACCTGAGCGTGGGTTCCAAATGCCAAGTATTGCACATAAATTCTCTCCAGTCGACTGTGGTGTAAGTAATGCTTTCCTCTGCCTCTTTGTCAGTGGAGTTGTCCTCAAGAACACCAACGGAGTTTTTCTGCCCTGGACGAGCAGCCAAAATACGAGGAGGAAAAATTGCTACAAAATGGAGAGAGGAAAAAGCCCATACCAGTCAGTCATGAGCATCTCACTTGGATTCTCCTTGCACATCATTTAAAGAAACAAGTACAAATCACAAAAAAGAGAGAGCCGTCTGGTGTTTGAGTTTTACAGAATTTCTGGCAAACAGTTTTGGTTTGAACAAAGTGCTAATAAAAAATATGCTATGAAGTAATAGACACTGGGTAACACTGGAATGTGGGATTCTTCCTTCTCTCTGCCAGCCCAAAGCGTCCATACACAGGAGTTTTCTTTCAAATTCATCATGGCATTCAACAAAGCATATCACATTCCATATGCAAAATTCAGACAAGCTTCTAGTTTAGAATTATTTTAGATTGACAGAATAGTCTTTGAGGAGGAGGATGGTGGGGGAACAGTTAAATTTAGTCCGTGTCCAAAGGCATCAAGGGAACCTGAACCCAGCTCTTACTGGAGTTTAAGTCCTGGGATACAGAAAAGGAACAGCGGCTCCTTCTCCTCCAAACAACGTATTTTGTATAATAAAACGAAATCTG
>VYXH01000334.1:2582455-2691311 GCA_013397275.1 Burhinus bistriatus
GTCCCCCCCCCCCCCCAAAACAACACCGTCTGTTAAAACATGCTTGATCTTGTTTTATACTTACGTAGTATTGCCCATTACATTGCTCATATTCATTTGAACGTTTAATTGTTTTAGGTTCATAGCAAATACAACCAGTGTTTCCCATGGTGTTCCTTGCTGGCTTCCAGCTTTATTTGACTTATTAAATGGAGTTGATGTTTTTGAGAGAGTATCTAAATAAAGAGGAGACAAAAATTTAAGTTATTCCACACGCTAAGGAGAAACCGGCAGAATATATCCATTGTACATATTACAAAAGGACAGACTAACACCGTATTTAAGGAGCACCGCAAAACTACGAGTGAGGATAAGTGAGAACTGGAGGGCTCGCAGTATGTATTGCTTTAGTTGTCACAGAAATTGACTCATTTCACACATTTATTTTTACTAATATCTTTAAGAGAAACTATTTTTTAATTTGCAGTCAGTCATGCAAGAGTGTATTTTAAATTATGTAGCTGTTTCAAAATACCAGTGTATTCAGCAAATTAATTATTATTATTTGAACATTCATGTAGCAGTTATTTGCACAAGTGCCAAGTCAGAATTTCAAGTATTAGGGTCTTCCTTGCTCTTCTCGCCAAAATCGTGGCAATACTTTTAGAAGCCTGTACAAAATTGCATTTCCCATCAACAAGCCACTCTACCAGCCATAAATGCTTCTCCAGCCGTGTCTTCTCCTAAAACCTGTTCATACATAACACCTTGCTTGCATTCAAAATAGACAAAATACCTGTCCTTTCTTTTCTCACAGATATTTTTCGTAGACTAAAATAAGTACCATACTTCTAGGTTGCCCAGGCAAGTTGTGGATGTCCCATCCCTCGAAGTGTTCAAGGCCAGGCTGGATGGGACTTTGAGCAACCACGTCTAGTGGGAGGTGTCCCTGCCCATGGCATGGGGGTTGGAACTAAATGATCTTCAAGGTCTCTTCCGACTCCAACCATTCTATGATTCTATGATTCTAAATCTCATAACTATATGTAATGCCATAAATAGTGCACACAGACAGTGCTACACTGCTGTAAGATACACTTGCAGTAAAAGAAATTAAAACTTTATTTCTTATATAGAAACTACCCTTATTTATGCCTCTTAGTATGAGCCCAAAAGCCTCAGATGAAATGAAATATCTGACCTCACCTGTGAGCTGTGATATTGATTCTCTGCTAAGAGCGCAGTAATTGCTTGGATGAGAATAGAGAGCCAAGAAGATGACAATGCAATCAAATTAAGCTGGAGAACTCAGCTAAACAACAACTGCTCTAGTAAAAGAAACTGCAATTTTATGGAAAGTATGCTAACAAACTACACTTTGATTCATCCATTTCACACATTTTCCTTTCTCTAAGCCATTAACTCTCCACTCCCAGGCACAGTGGAAAAGAATATTTTATGGTTGCTTTCTACAAAAGAGTAGTGACATACTTTTTCATACAACTCATGCAACACTTCAAAGAAATCATTGTCTACTAACCTCTCTGAGGCACTGAAGAGTCAGACACGCTCCTGGATCTTGTAACAGCTGGAGACTTTAAGCTATGCGATGCTGTCCCAGGTGACATACTGCTGCTTGCATTATGTTCACTAAAAACATTAGGTGACTGTGCCATGTGTGTGAATGAAGCAGATTGGGAGGGTTGCTCCCACGTCCTACAGTATGCTTTCCGTGATGATTCAGGAGAAAGATGCTGGCTTACCCCTTCAATTGAATCTGGTGTTCCAGGACCCGATGCTGCTAGAAAAAAAGCAGCACACAAGAGGCAGAAAAACTATTTTGTTTTTGTTTAACAATATCCTCCCACATACTAAAAAGTATTTGGAGAGTATCAAAATATATTTCGTTTATCGTAACTAAAGGTTTTCTACTGTCTTCATTAATATAAGCTCTTCAAATAGCTCAATGACCTACTTTAGAAATTTTACATTTCTTCTTTCTAGGCTTTTCTATTAAACTTATTAGAGTGACTGGATATGGAATAAGTTATAATACATTTATATCTAGTCACACATGTAATAATACACAGGTAATAAATATTGATAAAATTCCTACTACAGCCCCTTGTACAAAAAGGTTTCTCAGGATAAGAAGCAATATCTTACCTGGCAGATTTATTGTTTGATCACCTAGGAAAAGCCGTCTAGCAATGCTTCTCCTGTACCAAGCCCTTGGGAAGGCTAGAATCTCACTGAGTCGCCGCATATCATATTTAAAAGAAGCAGATCCTATATCACAGACAGCTGATAAAAAAAAAAACCAAACAAACCATATACGCACAACTGTAAATTCTCAGTAGTAACAGGTTTTGGTAACCAAATCTAATTAATAGGCGCACAATATAGTCAAATACTTCTTTACCCAGCAGTTTAGTCTCTGCTATAATGAAAAATAGTTATTAAAACCTGCAGTTTTCCTGAGGCATTGCCATTTCTCCAAAACCAGTGTTAGATACAAACACATTTCATAAAGGCAAGATGGAACCTAAGAATGTAATTGATGTTCCTACTTGTGTTGTACGTCCCCCTGAGACTCCTCATCTGAGGGCTTTCATGGCAGATTAATCACAACCATTCTGCTGTTTGCCCAGTAATTCAGGACCCCTTGTGCACTGGGGGAAAATAAATAAATAACAAACCAATCTTTAAATCCCACTTTTACTTCAAGGTTCCTCGAGTATTCAGGAGTCCAGCTCTCACTGTAACTTCATAGGCACCAGGTGGCGAAGTGGTGAAAGTTGACAGCTAGTAACTGAACAGACTGCAGAACTACACCACCGAGTTAGACATGCAGCAGTGAAGCCAGAATGAAGATAGCAACACACAGCAAGTATCAGATTAAAACAAAAAAATTATCTTGAAGAACACTAAGGCGGCAGCCTGTGATCTAGGAGATTCAGCTGTCATTTTTAATGGGCACAGTATATCATCTCCATAATACCACATTTAAGTGTGCTACATCACCCGCTTTGATTTTTTTTTTTTTCTCTATAGGGAGACTATTTCTAGTTTTCATATAAAAAAGGGAAAAAAGGCTGAGTGTCTGTAGAAGATTTTGTCCTATTCAAGCAACAAGAGAGAGCTGTGAAATACCTGTTTCGGAAGAGAGGACTATGAACATGGGTGGTTAGTGTTCACCAAACTAGGTCCAACTGAAAGCTTAACCTACTCTGGGAATAACTGTAACATTAAGTTCTATTATTATACTAGTTTATCTCTGTTATTTTTTTTGAGGTGGGAAAGTACTGGTACAGCTAATGTAAAAATATTTAAAAGATAACCAAACTACGGAGTTTGTCATTGAAACAAATTATGTAAGTGAGAACAGATTAGCATTACACGTTCCATCTCGTTGCCGTTTATGTAGTCATATATTACTGCACTGCAGTCATACAGACTTCTGGGGTTCTCAGGAAATAGGGTTAAAAAATGAAGGGCATAGATATTGCTCAACAAACGATACTACTCAAAGTCTGTCTGGTACAAAGCGAATATATACTATAGGATTTTATATCTGAAGAAAAATATACATTGTGCCATTAGGTGGGAAATAACCACTCTCTTTTGCATGCTAAGACCATGCAATAAAGTTTACATACCAAGATTGCTACTAAATAGTGGCTTAAAATCCTTCTGATAATACCTGACAGAAATATCTGCAATGTAATTAAAATGACATGTAACTTAAAGCTGACTAAACACAGGCAATTTAGGCTTTATCTGTGTTGTGGGTTGGCCAAATGCCCACCAAGCTGCTCATTCATTCCAATCTCCTGTAGGAGAGGGAGAAAACAGAATGAAGGCAAGGAGACTTGTGGATTGAGGTAGCAACAGTTTAACAGGGAAAGCATAAACTGTGCATGCAAGTGAAGAAAAAACACATTATTCACTGCTTCCCGTTGGCAGGCAGATGTTTAGCTATTTGCCAGAAAGCAAGGCCTCAGCACACCTTACAGCTGCTTGGGAAGACAAGTGCCTTCACCACAATCATGCCCACTTCCTCCTCCTTTCCTCTGAGCTTTTATTACTGAGCACATCATATGCTATGGAATATCCCTTTGATCACTTTGGGTCAGCCGTCCTAGCTGTGTCCCCTCCCAGGCAGAGTGGGAAAGAGAAGGCCTTCATGCTGTGCAAGCACTGTTCAGCAACAGCCAAAACACTTGTGTGTTATCAGTACTCTTTCAGCCACAAATTCAAAGCACAGCACCATATGGGCTGCTATGAAGAGTTAACTCCATCCTAGCCAGAGCCAGTACAATCTCAAAATATTCAAGGGTGACATTAAGTCACACGGACTGCCGTCAGAGATGTGTTGGAGCAAGCTCCTTTAGTTACATTAAATGAATCAGGAGGCTAAAAAGGTGCATCTGCAAATAGGTACTCCAAGTACCATTAAAATTTAATGTATCAATCCCTACTTCACACAAAAAGAGCAAAAATTTTACTACACGCTCCGAGTAGATGGCTGTCATGTAACATTTACAAAAGCTGCTGAGAGTAAAGTCTATCACTGGAACCGCAGTTCTCTAATTAGCTGAATAGGTGGGATTAAAATGAAACAAGCATTTACCAGATATGTTTATCAATGTAGTATCTATCTTGCTGGTAGCTTTGCTCGCAGACTGACTCTCAAAAAAGGAGGAACCACCTGAACGCCTTATTCGTGACAGGCTGACTTTCACAAACTCAAGGTTAATGCTCAAAGAATCCTTCCGGCCAGTGACCGAAGTTGGTTCCTCATCCACATTACCTAGAAATAGAAAGGAAAAAGTTTAATCTTCTGTGACCTTTTCAAACCTTCAGTTCAGAAAACCATGCCAAACTTGAACAATGTTCATTAAAGCAAAGAAAAACTTGTTCTTTCTGTACCTAAGGCTCCTGATCCAGGGGTTAGAACAGTAACGGCAGATTTTTGTTTTCCAGCTCCATATGGATGGAACACGTAAAGGGAAAAGTCAGACATGCAGGCAGTAAAGCTCAGGCCTGAAGAGCTGCTACTAGAAGTAGTCAAGTCTGACTGACTGCTGCTGTGCCGGGTTCTGCCAAGAGGGCTGCCGAGTCCAGGTGATGAACCTGAAGTCAAGTATTTTTTTTGCAAAAGTTAGTTTTAGTAGGAAAGCATTTTCAAATGTGAAATAATACTGACTGTTAACAGAAACATTAAACAGACCAAATGCACATCAGATTATGTCCTTGTAGCAGCAATGTCACTTAAATATTCTATGTATTGATACTAGCCTTTTCTAAGAGATAACGGAACTCGCTTAACCAATGCAAGAAAAACTCCAGTAAACTGTGCAAACTTTTACAGGAAACTGATCCAACATGAAGAAATCCTTCTAAACTCACTAATACGTAAATGTCTAGCCTTAAGGTGTGTAAAAGATTATCTTCTGCTCTAAGTTTAGACAACAAAACATTATATTCATTTGTGCTACAAGCTGTATATAGTCTAAACATTCATATACATATTACCTGGTGCTCCAGATTTACTAACTGAATTCTTTGAGCCACTCTGTGAAGTAGTGCCACCAATTGACACATTTTCTGATGGGTACGTTGTGCCTAATGTTTCCAGTTCTCCTCGGTTTGAAGAGAAAACAAGATCCAGGGAAGGCAACTTCAGCATACATTCAACTCTTGATACTGGCAAGCAACTGAACTTGATTTGAGAGGGCTGAAAGACAGAAAGAAAATAAAGCGTTCAATGAACAAATATGAAATTCTAAAAACATCCCAAATCTGGCTTATAAAGTGCTATGTATTTAGTTTTTAAAACTAAGCAAATTACGGTCTTTTCAGACTGGTTTTAGAATTAATAAGATAACTGTATACTAGTTCATATAGATACATTAATTTCAAGGAATCCCTCTAACACCAGGGCTATTATTTGGACCAGTTTTTGGAAATCTTTGACACAGGAAGCGTGGATGCAGCAGAGGACATGGACGTCCCCCTCTCTTCCTCCTCCCCAAGTCAATTCGCAGCTCATCTCATGCGAGAACTATACAGAATCACTTGAGCTGATGCTGAAAGCCTAAGGTCCCCTCAACACATTCTTGGCCAAATGAGTTTGCAAGTAAAAATCTACAGATTGTTGTGGTGAATTTTCATAGGCATTTAAAAAAAAAAAAGGCGCATTGTTAGAATAAGTTGTTCAATTTGGGAACATAATCAAATTTATACCAGGAAAAAAAGTGTTGTTTGAGCAAAGCAGAAAAAATTATAATAGCAACGTTCAGATCAAGCTCAAGTACTCTGAATTACTCTGTGGTAGCACTTTTCTCTCTGATACATATAAAAAGCTCAGACACATCAAATATTAGTTAAGCAGCGTGAATAATGCCTCATAGATGATAACTGTACATTCCTACATTTTCCACATAAACTGAGAAAATATTTAATTATTTTTTTTGTTTTGCAATGGTACCTATAAACAATGGATAGAAATACTAGTTATGAAAGATAATTTCAAAAAAAGTCCAAGAGACATGACATGGAAGAAGCGATGATTAAAAACGCTCAGAACTGTGGTGACTTCTCAAAATAGCTCATTTCTTTGGTCTCCATGGGACTGAAATATGTCAGAACTGCTGAAATAGGTCCTATTTTATCATTACACTAGACATTAATATCTCAGAAAGGACACTTGAAAGTATTTTTTAAAAGGCAAACTTAGAAGCATGGATTGTCTCAAAGACTTGACTGGAGTTACTTACTATACTGAATGTTGAGTTAAAACCTCACCTGAACTCGTACATAAACCACCACATCGACAGGGAAGGATGAATATGCTGATGTCGAGGAAGATACTAACGATGTTGTGGACTCTTCTAAGGGATCTTGTATATCAAATTGTCCCATGTCTTCATCCTGTGAACTAACAGCTTTTAACAAGGACAAGAACTCATTAGAAAGTGGAATTTAAAGGGAAGAGCAGCTCAATGCCACCAGAAGACAAAAAAGAAAAGGCGCAGAGTACTAGAATACAAACGTGCAACTTGCCTGTGTAATTCCTTTCAATGGGTGTAATTGGAATGGTTTCAAGAGCTTTCTCTAGAAAGTCCAGTAAGCATGGGCTAATCACCATTTCCTCTGGCAATGACTGGAGCGCAACCCATGCATATAGTTTCGCAGTTTTTACTCCACCACTTCCTTTCCCTTTGGCTGCAACATTTAAAAGATAAATTTGTCTAATATGATACCACTCAACAGTAACTGATAAACATTAGAAGATAATTCATAACTAACAACCGTTTCCTCAAATTCTCTATATCATTATCTGAAAAGGCATAAATCAGATCAGTTAGAAAAAATTAAGCCGTAAGTTTTCACTGAGAAAACTGCAGGAACAACTATTAGTCTGCCATGATTGACTGTAATACTATTGTGCATGTTCTTGACTGAGCACTCTTACGTCGCTGTCACCACTTTGCTTTTTAAAAAAATAGCACTGAAATCAGACACACACAATTCTTCTCCAAATACACAATGCAAAGCAACCACAGTTGACTGGAAATGAAAGGGGAATTAGGAAAAATATGTGCAGGAGCCTGGGAAGAATGTCAGTTTAAACTGAGAAAATACATCAAAAAAACCTGTAAATGGCAAGTCCTATTATATTTATGCAAAGAATAACTAAAAAATAACTAAAGATTCTAAACCAGTGTTTTTAAAAGCCTGAAGCTAGCCAGAGTATAAACTAATAAAAAGATTGTTGTCTTCTACATCTGTGGAAGAGGCTAGCACTTGGATCCACACTCGCCAAAATATAAATATGCACAGAAGGTATTAGTACCAGCTCAATTACTGTCAATATGAAATACAGCTATCAGAATGAATACAGATAAACAAAGATATGGATTTTAAATTCTCCAAGAAAAATTAACTAAAAAACTAAAACAGATCTTAAAAATCCCTTTATTTGCTAAAAAAACCCAAGCACTGAATTTTCCTTCTATGCAAACTATTCTGTCTAGTACCTCTGACTAGATTGTCCTATCTTGCTCTTACTGGAGACCAAAGACAATAAGACAAGGCGGTTTCCATTCCAGAGGAAAAGTAATATAAATAAAAATAAATTTGTTAGCCTACAATTCAGAACTAAAAAGTATTTATAAAAATACAATGTATAAAGAAATAAAATAATTGCAATCCCTAGTTTTGGGAGACACTTAGATCATCATACAAGTGTAATTTCCGTAAGACCCCACCAAATGTAGAGCCTACAGATATAAAAACAAGACGACTCAGTAACTGTACATGACATGGTAAAAATTAAAAGGCAAAGATTGGAAAGAGGACAGGAAAATACAGAACAAAATTGAAAAGGAGGAGTATAAACCAAGGTTACAAAACATTCAGCAATCGTAAAGAGGATGGACACTTAAAGGAGTAAGAGCAATGGTTCAACAGTATGGGTAACTGAGGAAGGTGTCCCCACTTCACTGTTCTCTCCTAGCATCTCCACTGGTTTTATTAAAAAAACAGACAAAAAACCCCAACACACAACTTTTTTCAGTTACTAATTTTGTCTGCTCATGAAATTTTTACTTTGTTGTTTGTTTTTAAAGTGATATTCAAATGCCGAAGGAGAGAAGAGTGAATGCCTCAGAAGTTGGAGGTGCAATCTACATACCTCTAGATCTGACATGATGTAACAATGGACTCCTGCTTGAAAACAGGAATCATTGGAGGTCAGACAAAACTAAGTATTAGAACTCATGTTACTGCAAATCATGGTTATTTAAGGGCCTGCAACAGTTGAGGACACTAGGCTGGTATTTTAATACAAATATGTCTAATCAGCTGCTTCAGTACGTCAAGAAATAACCCAGTTCCAGAAAGCGGTAATTCACACATTACTTGTGCGGCACTTAAAAGCTGAAAGTATTCTTTGAATAGCGTAATGTAGGGATACAAGGATTCATCTGAATTATTTTTTTCTTGGATTATGAATAATAAAGCAGTCAGCAATCACTTTTTATACAGATATTTAAACTTTGCTTTTCAGTAATAAGCATTATTTTGTTAAAGGAAAACAGGGAGAAGGCAGTGACAGCCTGTGACTGGGATATGGTGACTATGACAGAAATATTACTGAGACTGGTTTGGCAAGAGATTTCTAAAAATGCAGCTTTAAGAACGGTATTCATGCTTCTGGGATCAGGTTTCTGCAGCCAAAGTTAAGATTCGATAAATACAGTGTTTCAGGTAATGTACAGACAGATCTAAAGCCAGTAGATTACACAAAGAGAAGATACATATCCATGATAGTTTTAGGAGGTTATCGTCTATAAGTACCTGATGGGATGGGTGGGGGTTGGGGAGGAAGTAAGGTGTTAGTCTTGCTGTGGATAGTGCTAGATAAAGGAGGAGATGTGGCAGTATCTTTCATACCATACAGCTTGGACTCTTTGGAAAGGGTTCTTGGCAAAGAGGATCCTCGAGAAGTATTTGGCGATTCAGTCTTTAAAGTCTTAGAGTTGTAGTGCAACTGGAAGGCAAAGAAAGATCAATGTACTTCATACAAGTAGCTCAATTTCTATACAGCAGTTTGGTGTCACTCCTTCCTTTCGATTTTTTTTTTTTCCATTATTTACAAAGATATTGTAAGATACATTACATTGCAATTCGTGTTCTACAGCCCATGCACTGAAATCTTTGTACCAAAAAAAAAAAAAAAGGTAAATTAATAAACTATTAAAAAAAAATAATCAAGGAAACATAGAGAAACAGCGGAAATGAACTATTTAGGAACAATGTCTAAAGCTTGCTCCTCCACTCTGTTACGTCAGACGCATCCTGTGCCACCAACTTTGTTCCTGTCCGCACAGCTTGCTTTCTGTCTTACTGCATGATGGAACTATTCCACTGCTGAACACCGGCATACAGAAAGTTGGATAAAAAATAAAAATAATATAATATCCCAAGACTTCACAGCTCCTATATGTGCATAATATGTTATCAGTGAAAATACAGAACATAACAAAGGCTGTAGAGAATGTTTAGTCATTCCTAAATTTGACTAAAAGCAAGGGGCAGGACCTGAGGCACAACTGTTATCCCTGGAGATAGCCTGGAATACTGGAAAATGGACACACATAGCCCTTCCACATCAAAAGACTAGAAAAGCCAGGCTGTTTAAAGCGAAGAGCATTTGATTTATGGCATTGCCTCAACCAAATTGCATGAAGTTTCCATGCAGCAGTGACCTGTTTTTCCTGTTCTTACTCCATAGGATTTTCAGATCACAAATACAAGAACATTTCTGTTGAGACCCTTTCTTGCTAGGATATAGAAACAATGATTAAAAACCCAAGGGAGTGGACAGTTTGACGGTGTTTGAGAGAACGTTGTCTTAAAAGAAAAGTTTTTATACCAAGACTCTGACAGCTATAATAAGGAACACAGAAGACACGGTAAGAGAGCTTTACGTGTTAGTGGGTCAACTACTAAGCTGCCCTTCCCATGAATTACCAACAGTGAACAGGTCTTCCTTTATTTAAAAAGGGCATACAATATAAATTACCTGACAGAGAAAAAAATATCCAAATCAAATGTCTTAATTTTAGACACCAAAATGTTAACAGAACTGATTTCTTTTCATTATGTAATATCGCATACACTGTTTGTTACGGAACGTCATTACAGATAGTTCTATTTTTGATGGTAGATACCAGATTTTGGTTTCCCTTCCCCTAAGAAAACGAGGGTTAAAGTGGCTGTCAGTTTTCAATGTAGTGTTACAGAAGTCATTATTCCTATTTTAGCAGCATCTACATAACTGAAAAGAGATTTTGCCAAGGTGCTCTGTATATAAGAACTTGTACAGACTGTAACAATGTGTTTGCTTTGAAATCATACTTGAGCAGAGAGAAGGAAAGTGCTGAGTTATACACTCCATTTACCTTTACATCCACCCCAGGGATATAAAACACTGTTGTTTCCACATCACTAGATTTTGTCTGTAGAGATGATGG
The DNA here is from genome assembly GCA_013397275.1 of Burhinus bistriatus. Classification (NCBI taxonomy): domain Eukaryota; kingdom Metazoa; phylum Chordata; class Aves; order Charadriiformes; family Burhinidae; genus Burhinus; species Burhinus bistriatus. The sequence continues at coordinate 2,593,480 of VYXH01000334.1, forward strand.
CACTTTCTTGCCAGCAAGTAGGTGAGTAGTAGATGCATAATTAGTTTGAAATTTCTTCTTTTTTGAAGGAGACTCTTGATCCAAACTTCTGGAACTCCGATCATAGCTCCTAAAATAAATGCACTGCATGTTATTAAAGCAAGCTTAATCCATTAATAAAAGTATATTTTCTAGTATTAAAAAGCCTAGATATGTCTAAAACAAATTTGTCGTATTAACTATATAAGGAAGCATTCCAGTCTCTGCTCTACTCTTCACTTTCTGTGACCTCTACTTCCTTTCCGCCTGCTCTGTCTGGTTTCGTCATTTTATTTGTGTGATTATTTCAGGCAGTAAAATCTACAAAATTACTGTTATGTCATTACAGAAACACGTTCCAATGCTCTCTGCTTTTACAGTCAAGCTAATCTGCATTACCCAACGTGATCTGTGAAATCTCTTTGATATGCAGAAAACACTTTATCAATTTTCCTTCTCTGCTATAAAGCCTGTCTTCTTAAAAGATTCTTTTTCCTTTTGTATAAATTCTTAGAAAAAAGTGTCTTGGAAAGACAGAAACCAAATTGCTTTCTAATTACAGATCTCCTAGGTATACCCCTCAGTAAGAAAAAGTATTTCTTATTTGTTCCTATTTCTTACAATTAGAGTTAAAACCAGTAAGTCTCATTTCCTTGTACTATACATACTAAGAATTATCTTTGTCGACAAATAAGTTTCTTAAAATTCACTATATTATTAACATATCAAATTTCAAAAAGTAATGTAAAGCTGCCGTTAGATCCCCAATCACATACACGTGAAAAAGGAGAATTTAAAAACTGTGGATGAGATCAAACCTCAGGTAATTAAAAAAAATGCATTTTACTAAGAGACATACGTAATATCAGCATGTGTTTACACTCAGAAAATAATGGGAGCTTTCAGAGATCATGAGAAAACACACTAGTAGCTCCAGTATTAGTCAAACCATTACGTGGTTTCACTAAGTTGTAAAGTTACTTCTTTGGAGGCTGAAAAAAACCAAACCTTTTTGTTTATGAAAGACAAAACATGATTTAAAAAAAATAAAATCAGAAGAGAGGCATATGCTGATTCTTGCTAAACAAACACAACTCGTCATGCCATACTCAGCCATAACAATTGCAACTGGTGATGCTACGAAGCAGTGCTAATTAGTACAAATAAAGTGATGGTAAGAAACTAACGCATACATCTTCTATGCTTTTCAAACAGGTCAGCGCTTAATAGTCCTCAATTGTTGTGCTTATGGTCATAACTTAAGTCCATCTGCTATTTCCATCACCAAACAGCTAAAGCTGAATGAAGTACTCAGTAGCCTTAGGAAGAACAGGGTATAACTAACACGTTTCTTACCTTCGTAAACTAATGTCATCATGTTCTTGCTGAAGCATTGTAGGGTGCAGTACGCATTTTCCGCAATCAATTTCAACCCTGATATCAAGTTCAAAGTCAATATTTCTCTCCGTGGTTGTGCCAGTCATACTTCTGTTGGTAGGTGTTGTTGGCCAGCGCTCAGTGAACAGCTGGTGCACAGCAGCGAAGCCTGTTGCTTTCTTGCGAGAGGTACTCCTGCACAGGCACAATTGTCGATTAGATATTAGCATGACATTTACCTGAACAGGTGGTAGAAGGCATTCTTAGACTATATCCACACTCAGCGTATAATCTTTTAAGAACTTTTCTGGAAAAGGCCTTACCTGATACACAGCAATAACAGTGATCCATCTTCCATTCACACATTACTAAGTATCCTTTCTTAGTACAGGGTACTACAAAGAACTAAGCCTTTTTAAAAGTCTCAATCAAGAAAAGGAACAAAAAGATATATACAGTAATTTTCATATTTGTAAGTATTTATATTATTACATACACTTTGTGGAGGTATAATCACTGGATAAAACTGAAAGTTACACTGTATTTGACAAATCTGTTATTTGGTCCCACTAAAACCTGCCCCATGCCCCAAAAAACTCAGTTTCCAAGGTCTTTTATTCTGCTCCAAGCCCTGAAATTTGTAACAGTTGCCTCCTTTTCAGACCAGAAATCCTCCTTCCCTCACAGTCACCTCTGCTAACACAACCTTCCCTGCCTTCCACATACACACTTCAGGCAAAATTCAATCCTTCATCAGATTTTGTATTTTCTTAATTTCTGTGTTCTTCTTTAGGACCATTACTTACGGTGGTTTCCTATAAAAATACGTCCTCTCTCTTTCATGGTCATCCTCCTTCTCAGAGTCCTCACTGCTTGATGATAAGCTGTCATCCCGGCGTCCTTCTTCAGGCTGGAAGGGAATGCCGGGTGAGAAGACTACTGGAGTTTTGGGTGAACCAAATACTGAGCATGAGCCTTCACTAGTAGATGAGTAATGGGAGGGACCATCAATAGTTACAGACAAAAGGTCCATTTCTGTCTCCTCTGGAAACTGATTATAAAAAGACAAAAAGATATTAAATTTCCACAGATATCGTTTCCATCGAGAATGCATTAGATAGCTCTGGAAATAAAAAAGCCAAAGTGCTATGAGAAACTCTCACTCCCAAGTTCCTCATAATACAGAGACAGCAGGTGTAGAAATTGCAAGACAGATCATGAAAAAGAAAGAAAGGAAAGCTCGGTGGGGAGACATTTGCCATTGCCTAGCGATCGAGCTCAATCTGTTAGCTAAAGACGCATCATGCTCTGACCAATTCACACGATCGGAAGGAATGGAAACATTTCATTTCAATTGAAGAAAATATTTTGAAAGAAAAGAACCAAAGACAAGCAAAAATCATCATAAACCTTGTAGAGGGGTGAGGCGCCCAGGAGCGTTAGTGAGGCGTGCATGCAGAACGCTAACACAGAATGTACGGCACCAGTTTGCAGTTCTGGGCTGCGCTCTTAGGCACACGTGCTTTAACACGAAACGAACTTCAGGCCAAATTTCCAAAAGGGCCCTCCTGTTTCTCACATAAAGCACGCCAGAAGCACCACACAAGCAATTTTCAAACATTAACTTCTTACAACGCTTGTGAAAAATGTCTAAAAGTGTTAGTTCAACACCAGCGCTACCTATGTGGTGTTACTGTAGAGCTATACAGTCGTCATCTGCAACTTCAAATTTCAACTCTGCTGAAGAACTGGCATTATAATGTCAGTAAGATTTTTTTTTTCTTTTTTTTGTACTCAACATTTGATACCTCTAAGTGTTTGATAGCGTTTTCCTACGCTAACAAAACTTAAGCTAACTGGGCTTATATATAATAACAACAACAACAAAAAGGTAGGCTAGCTTTTAAATGTGAATATATTTAAATGTGCAAAACACATTTCTATCTTTCATTTCCACCTCTCTCTCAGAAATAAGAATTCATTTCCTGGGAGCATGAGGTGAGTTAGAAGGAAAAAAAGGTACATTACTATCTCTGGAGTTTGCTTTCTGTTTGTTTTTGTTTGTTTGTTTGTTTGTTTTTGTTTTGCTTCAATTGGTTTGTTTTGTTTTTTTGGGTGGGTTTTTTCACAAAAAAATAATCTTTACTATTTTCCAGAAACATGGTTTTTTAAAGCATTTTAAAAATGCTACTATTTCTACTCTGAGTATTAATTTTTGGCACATTCCCTATTCAGTATTACTTTAAAATGTCTTACTCTGCATTAAATATAGGAATTCCAACAGAAATAAAAGCGTGAGAAGAGGTCCTCCCACCTAGCGATTATTTTGTACTAGTGTTGAGGCCTGCAATCTTGGAACACAAAGTAACAGATAAAGACACCTGCAGACACACTAAAATCCTCTTCTCACACATTCTCAAGGCTAGACTTATGTCACTGTACATCAGCCTTGATCAAGGTCTTCATAAATACACAGATTTCCAATAATTCATTTTACAAAAACTACCAAGTTTTAGGTTTACGTAAGGGTGTAGAAACACTCTGGAAAGTTCATCAACAACCAATCGTGGTGTTCTGCTTACTTTACATATTTAAATTTAAATATTTTCAAATTTGATATACATTCTGTTTAGCTGAGCGCAATAGAGATGAAACATTGAAAAGCAGCTCCCTGGTGAGATAAATTAGTTCTCTGGTAAAGAATACTTGCTTCTTCTCAGAAATACCTGAAAATACCCTTCCCCTGGACAGCTGGATTGTTGTGCAATCCCCAAAGCTGTTTTATTCAACTTAATTAGAAGTGAAAAAAATATATAAATTAAAACAATTACAATAATCTCAGCCATGCAAAAACAACATAATAAGAACATTTTAAAAGTGAGAAATAGCAACAAACAAAACCAAAGATTCAACAATCCATTTCAAACACACAGAAGGATATAACTGTAGGGCTACAGCAAACTGGCTAATACTCATTTCCAAAACTCTAAATATATTCAAAACCAAAATATACTAGCGGATTTTTTTTTCACACTTCTGAGAAAAATAAAACAATTGTATTACCACTATGTGTGTCAGCCTAAAATAATACTATTTTCAAGTATTTTCCCTAATGTTTCAATTAATTTCTGTGTTAAGAAACCAAAACACGTCTGTCTTCTATCAAAACAAATCTATCTTCCAAAAACACATCCGTAAGTTCAGGCACACGCACACAGAGTAAAAGACACACAAAAACATACAAGCAATTCAGGCCTGCCTAGGAATACCTATCTCATGAACTTGTGACCAAATGGCACAGGAAGTATAATTATATGGCATATCAAGTAATTCTTACAGAATCCTGTATGTTGAAAGTTACTCTTGGCCCAGGAGATGCCGCATCCACACGGATATCTGGGAGGTCTTCGCTGTCTCCTAGTCGAGAGCTATAAGCAAAGCCAAAACACAACAGCTTGTTGAGCTTTACTGCAGGATTTTGCGTTCGTGCAAACATTTAACTACACAAATACAAGGCAATAAAAGTGTACAGTCAGTACTTCTTACAATTTTGTTACAGAAGAAAGTATAAAATCATAATTGAAGCACTTAGGGTACGTGAAAAGGAAAAAGGAGGGGGAGAAGGAAGCTACACATTATTTGGTAGTAGACTATTGCTAGCCAATCTCTGCTGATTTCTTTATGCAAGTTTTTCAATCCTGAGCCAACAGGCAGAAATTATAGAAAAATGTTTGTGACATTTGGGACATAAAGCAAGTTGGCAGATTATGTATTCCCTGATGCAAATGAAATTAATTGTTTAGCCTCATAGTATATGCATACTACTTTTCATTCACAATCAAAGTACTCATTAAGTTTTTCAGAACTTTGTGCTTTTTATAGAGCAACAGACAAGCCCCATTATCTTTTCCATGCAATTTCTGGTTCTCTTCAGATAACCTTGTGAAAAGGTAAAACAAAAGTGGTTTTCATCTAACAGAACTTGAACTAGAACCTTCATGCCTTCAACACTTGCTCTGCTTTAATTATCAAGAATGCTAATTAATACAGAAGAAAGATTCCTTTTCAAGGGCACCTTGAAAAATTCACTTTAAAGTACTTAGAAAGCTGGTTTTATGCTGGAATATCTGCTGTTTGATATTTTCACATCTGGATTATTTATAAATTTCCATTCACTTCTACATAAGTATTCAAGTTTGAAGCACATTTCTATTAAGAATTTCTATTCTCATAGAAAAAAGTCCACACAATTTTAACACAAGTCTCCACTTTTTAAATTTTCAAATCTTTTATATTTAATACATAATAATGTAACACATTTTTAAATTCCAAACTTTGAACGTTTCAGCTGGATCTACAGTAGCAATGGACTCAAACACGCGTATTCTAAAACCAAAGCAAGGCATCATCATACAACTACAGTTTGCTCAGCAGCTGTTAAATGATGAAACAAAACCCAATACACTTTATACAGATGAAGAGATTAAAAGAAGATTATCATTCACAAAAAACAAAGAATCTCCCTTTCTTCTTATCATTACAACAGCCCTTTTTTAAGGCAGAAGATTGTACATCAAGTGTAGAAATCGAACTGCTTACACTATGCCATTTTTCCTATATAAGTTTCTTCAGTATGTCTTGAGAGTAGGATTCTGCAGAAAACCCTAAGCTGTTGAAGTGGAAACTTCTCCTCATTTGACATACTACTAAGTCTGTCAAAAAAGAAGTTTCAAAAAAGGGTGAAAAGTTGCTTTTTAGAACCTGCCTGTCTTCCAAAATGACCTCCTCCTATTCGGTTCCACCACATGCAGCCACTGCCTAGAGTAAAGGGACTCTTAAGGTCAAAGTCCAATGCATCCTGTGTTACATACGCTGTTGTTGTGATCGCAGATCTCAAACTCCCAGATGCTTACCTTGTTCTGTCCATTCTCTTCAGAGGTGGTCTTCCTGACGCCGAAATACTCTTAGATCGGCTATAGCTGGGTTTGTAGCTGAGACCCCATTTGTCTTTCAAGGAGGCAGCCTAAAACAAAAATAATATTTAAATGCAACAACTGAGAACACAGTGAAAAAGTCTGGCAAGCTAAAATACTATTTTACACCGGTGTGCCAGTAAAGTAAAAAAATTTTTTTGTTCCGTACTAGCTAAAATGCATCTCTTATTAGCATTTGCCAGCATCTTCATCTTTCCTCTGGATACACATTCACTCTCCATACTTGCTGGAATAGGTAATGTCCTGTTGCCAGGAGAAAAGTATATCCAAAGCTAATAATCTGACCACTTCGATAGACGTCTTTCCTAGCTACAGCTACAGTAACAGAACAACATCAGCTAAAATGGCAGCACCTGAGAAAGAGCTGCTAACAGATTACTATTTGAAAGATCTTTTCTTATTAATGAAGCATCATACTTGGAGCTCATGCACTAGGACACATTGAAAATAACGTTTTGCCAGGTTTGTTATCAGGGTCTGGGACAACAGCCACACGTTTTGTGCATTACCAACAATGCTGCTTGGTTTTTCTCCAGTCTCTTCTAGTGTCTCTGCTTAGTAGCTTGTTTTTATTTCTACATCACCTAACTCTGGAAATATACTGTTTAGTTATATATAGTACACACTTATAGAAAGCACACATGCCGACTGGAATAAATAGGTTAACATGCTTGCCTCTGCATCTTCATTAATCAGTCCAATAAAGAGTCATTTTAAAATCCGCTAAGAGGAGTAAATGTCAACTTCAAATACAGATTTTCTGACTATTTCTTGTGAGCGTGCAAATAAACCCATTCACGTTGTACTGCCTCTGAAATTTCAATTTTCCTATCGCCATTATTACAAGGGAGAAAAACCTTGCCCTGCCCACTCCTAAAGGTAAAGGGGTTGCTGAACTATTGATATTCTTAATCTTCCTTTTCCATTACTAACATTTTCTTTGCTTTAATCAACATGCAGAAAAGAAATACGCAACACTAGTGTTATCATATTTTTAAAGTAATTTAATACTGCTTACCCTCATACTGGATCTACGTAGCTTTTTACGAACGTCTCGGCGGATATCATTCACAGCCACCGACTCCAGTTGCTGATAGCGCTGAATTTCTTGATTTATAGTTCCTTCACTTGCACCTAATTTTCTGGGGATAAACCATGGTTGAGTTATCTTACAAACAGGTGACATTATTTTCACCATTTCAAAATATGTGTTCCAATGACGTTCTGCTTTCCCTGGGAATTATCCCATTTTCTCATTTTTTTTTCAGTAGTTACTTATGACCAGTGCCAAATATAGCTGCAGAAGTTTTATTCTTGTTTCTTGATACAACTTTTTGTAGGTATAATATTTTGTCCTTAAGAGGACTCTCTGATTTTAAGGTTTCTGTCTCCAAGTGACTTAGAAGAGCAGATAGAGGATGTAAAACAAACTAGCGGGCAAGGAAACCCCCAAACAACAGTGCTACCATGATGCTAACTAAGGTGGAGAATAAGAGAGGCTATGCAGCAACTCTCTTGTTTCAAAAAACCCTAGTTGTAATAAGTAGATTAAGGACCTCCTGAACACTTTGAATCGCATGAAAAATCCTCCTGCTGTTAACAGTCCAAAGCCCTGGCACACCAAGGGCAGCCTTCTGGAGCAGATTACCTTCTGCAGAAAAAACACACTGCTAAATAATTTAAGAAAAACTTTGTAAAGCAACTGCTATTTTGAAAGAATCACAGTTTACTGAAGCATTCATAAACTGAGAAAAGGCAGGCACAAAACATAATTTTGATTCTTGAACTTGTATTAGAAGAAACTTTTAACGTAAAATCCAAAGTTCAGATACAATTGCCCTCTGAACGGTAACAGCGAATTTATTCCAAGTACAAGCAGTAAAATGTGTCTCCTCAATATTTAACATGTAATTACCAAGCTCTGTATTACCATCCCAGACAGATCCATTTATAGTAACTCTGTCTAAGGGAAGGGAGAAAAAAAAAAAAAAAAAAAAANGTCAAAAGGAAAGTAAAAAAAAAAAAAAAAAAAAAAAGAGAAAACAAAACAAACTAAGACTGCGAAAAATTATTAATATAATTCACAGAAGAAGTTCAGATGAAATTTATGAAATTTGAAGTAACTGTTTCTTCAGGGTTTTCTCAAGTACAGCATAGGAGATTTCATTTTTAAGTATCACCTACAAGGCGCATAAATAATCAATTTAAATATTTTTCTTCTTCTTCCAGTGAACGAGATTAAGCTTATTACAGTTACAAAGTAATATATTTTGTTAAAGTAATCACCATGATAATAAATCAAGATGGAACTATGATTTTGAATCAATAGGAAATTGATTATAATCAGCCATCCTAATGCACAACCAGAGAGAATATAGACTATTTTGACACTTGGGGAAGAACTTGAGAAATTTGAGAGAGTACTTGAATATATAGGTTTTTTTCTTACGGAATCCAAAAGGACAGTTTTTTATTTTTAAATAAAGACAACGATTTCTACTTGACCATCACAATGCCACAAGATACGCGATAAGAACAGAAAAAAAGTCAGCTGCAGTTTGTTGTTCCCCAGTTATTGTTGTATTTGTGTGAGTTAAAGCAAAACCCAACTTACTTTAAGTCATCAATAACTTTAGCTTGCTCATTGAGTTCTCTAATATCGACTAAACGTTTCACAAATTTTCTTCCTCGCTGTTCTCCAGTTTGGACACTAGAAGCACCCTGCCGTCGGTGATCAACAATCTCCTATTTAAAAGAAATTTAATTAATGCCCTCATCAAAAATTGGACATTAGTGCGATTTAACAATAGGCAAAGTGAATTTCACACCTTAAAATTTGGACTAGTGCATGCAAAAGAATCAGTTTCATCTCAAAAGGCAGCTGATTGGCTTTTTTCCAGTGATCCAAACCCCATCATTCAGGTAGACACATCGTAACTACTACATACATGTCCCCATGAGCAGGATCTGCCTGCTTTCATATGTGATCTGCTAGACTGAAGAGAATCACTCTTCGTTGACCCCAATAGATATTCTACAGGAACAGAGTATCGATGGTTTGGGGGGCTCAAACCCAACAGGTGATTTACAATCCGCTGCCCAAATGTTAGCTTGCGTGCATCTCCACATAATGAACCTCCACCTGATTTCTAAACAACAAACAGGAACATTAGTGTTCTGGAATAATGTTTTCACTGTCGGCAGGCAAGAGACATTTAAGATAGCCATCAAAGAACATCTGTTAAAATGTTTTTATGTGAAACCGAAAAGCAAGGTCAGCAGCATATTGGGTAGAAGTACCAAAAAAGAATTTTTTTCGAGTTTGCTCATGTTAGTAACTTACTTTCCTGTTAAGAAAACTTATCTACAGCCACAGCTTTTCCAATTCAAGTACCTGAAGTTAGGTATTGTGTCTCCATGTTTTCAAGTCCAGATCGGTATTTCCACATAACGCCAGTAGAAATATGATCTGTGACTTCTTGCTTTTGAAATACGGAGTTAGAAAACTAACACACAAACTTTTTTTGATTCGCAACAAGAGTTATATAAGCTATAAGGAGCAGTATGCTGGACTCAAGACTAAACTCTTTCCATTTGACTGAAGACTTTGTCATGCCTTTTCCAATTAGTAGCACTTATTTTGGTTGATTCACTTACTGCGTGTATAGTGGGAGACATAGTGTCAACTTCATCCTCATCTGAAAGGTCAGCTATGTTTACAGAGTTGAGGTCAGCAATATCATCAATATCTTCTTCTCCTGTCAACGTTGTGAGGGTGTTGCCCAAAGCATTCAATCTTTTCCCAATGTTTGGATCCATGTGGACATCAATACCACACATCTTCCATAACACATTCAGTGTCCAGGTTCCAGCACTACTACTTTCTGTATTAAGAAAATAAAACAAAAAAAAGCCTTTAACCAATTTTTCCTCTTTTAAAAAATCCCCCACACTGAGTTATGTACTTGTTAGCCAAGACTGTGTTTATCGGTTACAAAGAGCTGTTTTTTCTCCTCACTCTGAGGAAAACATATTCCATAACGTAAATGCTTGCTGGAAGTACTTCACAGCTATGAAGTTAATATTTCTTTAACAAGTGCTGTACACAGACAAGCCTAATGAAAACACATTCCCTTCAGCCAAGCTGATGACCAGGAGAGAGCATCTCAAACTTCAGCTCTTACAATTGCAGCCAAGTATACTCTTCCAGAACAGGATTTCTAACAGCAAGAAACCTAAAGGATGTCTATCTGCATGTAAAAATGCTGACCTATTTACAGTTTCAAGCTGAAAAATGATGCTGGAGGATGTTATAATACATGTGTTATAATACATGTCTTCCCAGGATTTTTCTAATGAGTGCCACCTTTCGGCATCAAAATACAGAACTTCCTTTAAAGCAGAACTACCCAAGATACTGTTTTTCCTTATAAATGGATTCATGCTGGTTTTCACCATTTACAATTCCATGTGAGGTAAATTTTTAATAGTTGCAACATGCGCTCCATTTTTATGTCTTCTCAGCACAAAAAAGCAAGCGGGAGACAATGAGCAAAACTACAGGGACAGGAAACACCGTAGATGCAACATTTGGGCAAAGAGATGAGAAGAAGCAAGCAGCAGTTATGATGACCAAGACAGAGATTGCCACGTATTTTTGAGGCCTCTGGAGAATGTCCAAACAACTCAGTAGGAGAGACTGGGAAGAGAGGGAGTTTGGGAAGAATAGAAGCCGTCTCTGGAAGAGGTGAGGGAGGAGTGGGAGCTTGGGACGCAAAGTCTCAGCATTAGAAGCACTGAAGATTTAGCAGTCTGTAGGACAGGAAGCAGTAGGACAACATTGCTGTTACAAAGGACTACTCTCCAACCAAAGAACAAATATATATATACACCACGTGTTTTCCTGCAGATAAAAATGTAAAACCAGTGTTGCTGATGTGACTCAAAACCTTGAATAGCTTGAAAAGATGGAGCAGATAAAAACATTCAGGAGTTTTACCAGGAAGGCAAGATTTTAAACAAAACAAAAAACCAGACTGCCAATAAAATTACAACGCAGTTAAAGGATTTAAATTTCATATTTTATGAATGCTTTACTTATATAGGACTTCATTTTATTAAAAAAGTGTATTACCTGCTGCAGCCTGTCCTGTTGTCCTAGAACATACTTCATACGTACCATCTGGCACAACACCTATATGAAGCAGATGAAGCACATACACTGATTAGGCAGACAGTGAAATTTGCTTTAGACTAGCCCTTCCAAATTCCACCTCAATCTCTTGCCCTCCACAATTACAGCATGAGTGGTGTTGGATAGGAAGTTTAGTTTTAATTACCATTGAATGACTCTCCTTATTTAATAAAGGGAATCTACTTGGTAACATCCATGTTTATATCAACTTACACTTCCATATAAATTCTAGAATGTTCACCATAATGAAACCTATATATATATAAAACTGAAAATCATGTATATTAAAAACTTACTGGGATCTTACGAAATTACATAAAAACAACACATCCAACCCTTCCAGCTTCTCTGCTTACAATGAGACATACAGCAACAAAATTATTAATAAAGAAAACAACAAAGGAATACAACCTTTTAGATCTGTATTATTTTGCTTTCAAAAGGCTGGAGTCTTTTTTTTATCTTTTGGGGTTCAGCAGTTTTAAAAGTCACGGGAAAGGGTAAAAGTGGATTTGTATCTGAAATACTATTGTCCGGTATGAAATCACACCCACTTACATGCATTCATGACTAGATCTCCTCTTATTTCTGGTTTCCAGTCATCCCAACTTGTCTCAAAGCCATCAGCAAAGCGGATACAGAAGTTTTTAAAATGACCTTTGCTAACTAAAGACTCTGAGGAGCAGGCAGTGATTAACGTGCTTTCAATAGTCAGGACTAAAGCAGAGCCAGTGTCAAGATCTGCACTGTGGTTAGACTGGAAAATAAAATCACAGAGAGAATTTACTGGTCATTGCAGTGTCAAAGTGATATTGTATGTGCATTAAATGCTGTTTATCTTTCCCCATTAGAAAACTGATCCCCTCCTCGTCTCTCCTTGTATTTCTCCTTCTCTGCAGAAAATTTCAAAAGCATCACATCTGTCCATACAATGTCTTGCACTGCTGTTTTCTAAATGCAACACCTACATTGTAAATACATTAGGGCACTGGGGTCAAGCTCATCTGGAAAAGGAAAGAAAACCCATGTTTGATCAAGGACTAGACAATACAGGGCTAGGAACCATATGGCTTCATGACCACAGAACACAAGCCAAGGATTGATTTTCTTTTTTTTTTCCTCCAAGAAGGGTTGCACATGAGTTGACTAAACAACAATGAAAAGTAGCTTTATTTTTTACGTGATTTTTTTGTGCTTATTTTGTTTTCTACAATTATGCAGAGCCTTAAATACACAGATTGACTGATTATTTTCCAGCCCTATGTATATTAAGGTCTATAATTTTGTTTACCTGCAAAAAAGCCCACATATTCCCTTTTATAAAGGTAGACATCTTTTGATCCAGCATAAGTGCTCTAAACATGCTATTCTATATATAGCTTAAAACTTCATAAGCCAGAATGTATTTTTCATAATTTACTACCATTTGTAACACACAAGAACATAAAATGCCCAGTGCTTTGTCCATAGCTGCCAGACAGAAGATTCACAACCAAAATGTTATGTCATTATGACTTCTAGGTTACTGGCCTCATTACTCCTTTACATTTGTAAGTAATATGACTATTTCCTTCTACATTGCTAAAATGATTCATTTCTGTTCCAGAATTATTCCCCATTAAGAACACTCCCAGTTCAACACGGGAACACTCTCTGAATCCAAGGTTTTCTCTCAGAGCCATCTAACGTTACCTATGCTAATAACGCTCCACTGCTGTGTGTGGACAACAGGATGACCATGAGCCAGCAACGTGCCCGTTTGGCCCAGAAGGCCAATGGCATCCTGGGGTGCATCAAGAGGTGTGTGGCAAGCAGGTCGCAGGAGGTTATCCTCCCCTCTACTCTGCCCTGGTGAAGTCACATCTGTAGTACTGTGTCCAGTTCTGGGCTCCCCGGTTCAAGAAGGACGGGAAACTGCTGGGGAGGGTACAGCAGAGGGCTACAAAAATGATTAGGGGGCTGGAACATCTTTCTTATGAGGAAAGGCTGAGGGACTTGGGTCTTTTTAGTCTGGAGAAGAGAAGACTGAGGGGGGATCTCATCAATGCTTATAAATACTTAAAGGGAGGGTGCCGGGAGGATGGGACCAGTCTTTTTTCAGTGGTGCCTAGTGATAGGACAAGAGGTAATGGGCACAAACTTGGACATAGGAAGTTCCATCTAAACACGAGGAGGAACTTCTTGACTTTGAGGGTGGCAGAGCACTAGAACAGGCTGCCCAGGGAGGTGGTGGAGTCTCTGACTCCAGAGACATTCCAAACCCGCCTGGACGCCATCCTGCTCTAGGTGACCCTGCTCTGGCAGGGGGGTTGGACTAGATGATCTCCAGAGGTCTCTTCCAACCCCGGTGATTCTGTAATTCTGTGTATTTTTAAAATTGCTGTCAACTGGCAATGTAGTATTTTCAGTTTTATATTTACGAGGTGCAGATCACACCTTCACATTTTCAACAGACTACCAACAGTCACATTGCTTCAGACATTTTGATTACCTGAGGTGTGTTTGTGATGGGCAGGCAAATTCCTAAGTCATTGACAGTCAGCTGAAGAAAGAGGGTGCCAAAAGCCTGTGCAGAAGTTTGTTGGATTCCAGGCAGCATATCTACTACTTCTTTTGTGGCCATATGAATATCTTTATGTAAAGCCATTCTCTGTTCATTCCAGTTGTCATACGCAGCCTTGTAGTTCAGCCAAAATAACACAGCTTTATGAAGAAACCAAAAATGCTTAATTGAAATCAACACATACCAAAAAAAAAAAAACAAAACCCAAACAAAAAGCACATTCACTAAATAAAGTGGGGTTTTTTTTGGTTTGTTTGGGGTTTTTTTGGGTTTTGGGGGCTTTGGGGGGTTTTTTTCTTCATTTTTACAGTTTCTCCATTACTTTAAGACAGTGGATGTACAACAATGGACACACGCACATATTCCGGATGTAGTGAAGAGGCTTATGCTGCAAAGGACAAGATGGACTAAGCCGATCATTTAGCATCAAAGTTAACATGGTAAAATACAGAAAGCAATGCTGTTCTCAGCATTATTCATTTGTAAAGACTTACAAAAGCAACTTCCTCCAAACCACCTGAAAACTAAGCACCTCAGCAAATGGAATTTTTGATGTTAGGAATTAACCTGTTGGCATGCAGTAGGTCTCCTAAATTTCTCAGCTAGTTTATTATACCTAACATTTTGATTTAACATGAAATATACTAAATCCTGAATATCAAGCCTCTTTGAAAAAGAAATATATATCTTCCTCATTACGAAAACAAATTTGTAGCAATTGTCTCTTCAATACCTCTATCAAAGGCCACAGGCTGAGCAAAAACAATTGGTCTATTCAAAGTAATGAGCACAGCTTCTCTATCTGATGAGCCACTGATTTCTTCTCGGAGAGCATTTCTTAATCCAATTCTCGTCTTGAAATAGGCAACTTGATGAAAGTCGGAGCCAGCTTCTTCATAAACCTTAAAATGTTCAAAAAAGGGGAAGGAGGAAGGGTTTGCAGAAGGGAGGAGTTCAGAGATGGGGAAAAATAAATTCCTGCTTTTGACAAAATGTAAATTTACAACAAGAAGTAAAGATGTCTCCTTTCCCCTTTTTCCTCTTCTAGCTAAAGCTCCTTTCAGGATATTCTATTTTCTTACATTGAATTCTCATTGCAGTGTTATTTTCCTTATTTATCATAAAATATTAATGAAAATAACTATTTATGTATCCAGGTCCTCTATTGTGACAGTACATTTGTAGGTTCTAAGACTTGTATTTGTTTGTTTCTAGGCATCACAAAATATTTTCATATCATAGAATTAGTGATTCCAGGTAACAGTAAGTTTAAGAATCCAAGAGATACCACTGTCAAACTAATACAGACAAACTAGGTCAAAATGTAGGCCTAGTCAACTTTGGATCTTGTCTGATCTTATTTCATTCATGTAACATAAAATAATAGCAATATCAACGAAAACTTAGAATTTGACTTGGTAGCAAGGCCGTTACTGTTGCAAGGGGCTAGTAAGTTCTAGGCTATTAAAAGCAAAAAAAAAAAAACAAAACAAAAGAAAGAGCCCATACTTGACTCCTTCCATCTTTTATGCATGTACACTGGCCTTCATAATGAAGATTTGCTAGTTCTTCTGAAAAGTCGTTTCCAGTCCTTTCTTGACTCAAGCGAGAAAATTTATTTTGAACGACTATTTACCAAAATACCAGAGCATATTCAGGAAGTAAATTTCCACAACTGTGTGCTGCACAATGCTTAAACTTTTATAAAAAAAAAGAAAATAAGCTGAAAAAATGAACCAGCTGAAAAATAAATTAAAAAACCCTCAAACAAAAACCCCAACACCCTCTCCCCAGCCCCCCTACACTTTACACCCACTCCACAGCCACATCAGAAAAAAAGCAGCCCTGTAAGAGAGCCTCCTGGCTTGGTTATCTATTTTTCAATCACACACTATTAAGAACACCACGTGCAAAGATGCCAAACACTAACCTGATGTTTAACAATCTGCCCTAGTGCCAGATTTAAATCCACCTGGCATTTCCCAAACAGTTTGAGGTAGCTGCTACTTCCAGGCATTGCTTTGGTTTGCAGTCTGTTTGAGAGTTCAAGTTCTATCAATCCAGTTTCAAATCTCACAGCTCGCATTGAGGGAGTTGTAGCTGTCACTTGAATTCCCTGATGAATAAGGAAGGTACAAAGTTATTAGGATCTGGTTCATAAAGAGAAGGGGGACCAAAAAGCAACAACAAACAAAAACCCCTTTTAACTGTACAGCAAAAAAAGAGGACGTAATAATTTTTCACAGGGCAATGTCACTAAGCTATTTTAAAAGACTACAGGAACCAAACTCAAGGTGTTTTTCTTCATGCAGAGTATTCCCGATACCATAAGCATTGAGGTAAAAACCCAAAAGCCGTTAATAGCATCTAGGACCACTGTTTTGTCATCAGAAGATTACCTTAAACTGTAGGCTCAATGAGTAAAGAAGAATTTTTGGTTTTTCTCCATCAGTTGTGCCATCATGTTCATTCCAAAGAGGTATTGGCTGCTCCCCTCCTGTACACATTAAATATACACGTTGAGGGTTTTAACAAAGAAAACATTTTAAAACAAACAGATATAAAAAAAGGTGACAGTGAATTAAGCCTCATTTTAAACAGCGACTAGTTGAAGATTTATAAAAACAAATACAGGTTGAAGATGGAAGATGTAGGTGCAGATTCAGCTTGTTACATATCGTTAATAGCTCTCTACTAAAAATCAAGGCACAGTCATGTTCCTCCCTGGAAAACTTTCCACAGGAAGGCTCAAAGCCTGTAAGGAATAACACCTAGTTTTCAAAAAGATATTCTTTGTCTCCCACACCAATGTATCTCCTAATTATCTGACAATAAAAATTAAACACTTGACTGACTACTGTGCAAATTGCATGAAAAGAGGAATTGAAATTATATCAGTGTTTTTCAATGCCAGGAGGAAAGAGTATTCTGCGGTTATTTTATTTTTGTGTTTACTTCCTCATCCTGGCACGTCATCCCAAGTTATATATCCCCATAGGCCCTAACCTGAAGGAGCAATCCTGGTTTAAATTCTCCTAGAGATTTGATCTATATTCAATCTTAGTTTATAGGAAGGGCTTGCTGCTGGAAAAAGCTAAGCCATTAATTCTCTCCATATATGCCAATTCTTCTAATTATAGTTATTTAGTGGTAAGAATAGGCAGTTAAATCATGGATTAAAAAAACCCCAAACACCGAAAACCAGTAAATTTTTATCACTCCATTTTGTATCTGGATTTTTTTCTTCTCCAAATAGTCTTAATAACCTCCTCCTCTTTTAGTTGGTTACCCCCCGTGAAATATTCTTAATTAGGATCATGTAAAAAGAGCTATAAAAATTTCCAGAGCCTCTGTTATTACTTCAAACTCCAGCTCTGCTCCTTGCTTCTTGCTGCTGCTTGGAGTGCTAGATGTGAAATGATGGTGTCTGTGAAATAAATAGCCGATCCAGAGGACTCTATAACCTTGCCATCAAACAAGGTTTAAGGATATTACTTAAAGTTGGTTTGAAGCGTTCTGCTTACCTGAAACCTTCTGTATGACTTCATTTACTTCCTTCATGAACACTTTTTGCACAAATACTAAATGATTTAAAAGATCAGTTGTGAGATTATGTTCAAAGGAACCAACCTGCAGAAATACAATATTTTAGAACAAAACTTTAAAACAGTTACCACACCTACATTTTCAAAACAATACATTTTTAGTTTTCAGGCATATCTTTTCAAGTCCAATTACATTGTTACTGGCATAAAAAAAGAACATTAAGTAGCTTTTTCTTGGAGTTTTTCTGCTGTGAATGCCTATCAAAAAAAGTGAAAGACATACACTTCTATATGAAAGAGTTTATTCTCCTGCTCAAGTATAGCTTAGACAATAAAATGCAGGACTTGATGAAGGTTCATGGAAGTATGCGAAATGCTACTTAATTACAGATAGTAAATCATTATCAGAACAAAACAGAAATATGCTGTCAACCTCTAAAAGTGCATTATTCTAATTACTGTAGATGAACAAGTTAATGGATATCTTCAATGTGTCCAATCTAAAGAATATTGCTAAGGAACTGGAGTCAGCCTATGATTGTTTAAATTTGCATTAAGATTTTAAAAATAAAATTAAAATACAGATATTTTCTAAAACTACCGGGGCTTGGTTTTTGCCTTTGCTAAGCAGCAGCACCGTTTTGGGTGGGGGTTTTTTGTTTGTTTGGGGTTTTTTTTTGCTGGGTGGTTTGTTTTTTTTTTACATGCTGAACAAATTCAAAGACCCTAAGGTCTTTCTTCAGCCAGGAAATAACTCAAATGGGTTGAACGAACAGCAGCACTAATTAAACTTCTCCCATAAAGGTGCAAACATCAGCTGTCTCAATTACAAACACGCTAGATTATTTTTCTGCCTAAAGAAAAGCCCCAACAGAGATGTTTCTTTTCAGCAGCATCACTTGTCTCTCTGTGAAAAGTAACTGTGGAAATTGGTGCACAAATAGAAATTTTGAGTAGAACACTCTGTGTCAAACAGAAAATTTTCTATCATTTACTAAAGTTATATATAGCTTCTCCTATCTATGGAGTTGTCTAATCATGAAAAAATAGAAAAGTTATAAAACAATAAAATTGGTTTTAAATTTTTCAGTATTTCTTTTTGCAAAATATATGACATTATCTGATGTGTTGGGTTTCAGTTTAAAACTACACTTTATTTGAATCATCAGCATAATAGACTTTTGTCTACTTCACTGATGAGAAATAGTGTCATTCGAAAAAGAAGTTTCTAAACATATCTTCCTTATTTATTTCCACAAAATAACATATTCAAAATCCTCCGATATCGTGGTCTTGACTGCTTAATATGTTGGCTGCTCATCAAATTAAGGACTGAGAAAGTTCTATTTCAGTGCCATGCAATTACAAATGCTACGTTTGGATCAACCTGTAAACCTGAGAGTTCTAGAGTAGGCAGGTTATTAAAATAATATGAAGATGCACATACAGAAGTGTAACAGAAAGGAAATACCAAGTTATCAAAAATGACTACCGTCTTCAATACCTACTTCAGCCACACAACGTAGGTAGTTCCCCTGTAGATAATAGCCTTGCTTAGCAGGTAGTTCATCTATGCTCCAAATTTGGTCTGAGTAAGTATCATGTTCTTCCATGATGTATTTGCCTGACATAGTGACAGGAGGAAGGTTGAGACTTGCCGAAGGAGGAATGGTTGACATATCAGTGGCAGAGACTTTTGAAGTGAAGCGCAATTTGTGACTTGGAAGCTCAAAATTAAATCTAGTTTGGGCACCTGTAAAAGGAAGAGGGGGAAATAAAAAGTTCAAACTGGCAAAAGAATCTTTTCTTTATCCTTAAATTTAAGAACACTTTTGGAATAAAAACACCTTTAAAATGTTACTGAAATGCACAGACCTCTAGAGCTATAAATATCCACCCACACGAGTCTGGGTTTTCTTAGTTTTTAAAGAAAATAAAGACTTCACTGTAATTAGAGGGAGAAGGGAGTCATATAAACCACCTCATCCGTTCAGAGGCCCTACAAGAGTTTTCTCAAATAGCCTTACAAATCAGAATTCAATTCATCACGGATGATAAACTGATTTTAGCAGAAGGAAGCTTCCTGGGAGGAAGCTACATACGAATGCATACACGTCTTCATCTGCTCTTGTATTCTGCCTCTGGCAACTGGGTTTAACGACAGTGTAAATTCTCTATATGGCCCACATTCAAAAAAATAAGCTGACAGCCACAGATTCAAAGCTCTAGCTATAACTCAACAGAAATGAACAGGGAACTGTTACCTGTCATTCCGTGACTCCTCATTCTTCCCATCTTATATTCTGCCTTTAGAGAGGGCAAGAGCGCTGCTCCAATAGCTATACCATCTATCATGGCACTGAATTTAAGAACTATAGGCTTCTTTTCTAAGCCTTCTGGCAGCTGTGGAAATTCATTTGTTTCAACAGGTGTTTGATTAATACTTGTCGGAGTCTTTTCAGAGGGCAAAGGAGTTGCAACATCTTCTTTGGTAGGCTGGGGCCTATTCACCAAGATAAAGATCAGAAAATACTTTTTGTTATTCTGACATGATATATGACCAGCCTGACTCTCCTACGTACGTTCAAGTAGCACAAGCCCATAAACGGATGGCAACCAGCGGCGTTCAGAAGTGCCACACAAGCACCACTTACGCAGTTGATGGTTGCCTGATGAGATCCGAAATCTGCTTGGAGAGCTGGTGAGAACTGCGCACCATCATGCTGTGCAGCGTGGCAGGGTGCTGAGGAATGTTGATGCTGATGGCTCCAACTTTGACCACAGCAGCGTTGTTTGTTTTCAGCCCCCTCTGGGCACTATACAGGGCCTGAGATTTGGCAATACTGCATTTCACGACAGTTCTAATCGAAAAGGAAACAGGATTTTATTTGCACGTCTTTCGAAACAGTTACAGTTTTATGTTAAAATGGGGTTTTAAGTGTTAGTTGAATTTTAAACTATTCATATAAGTGATTTTGTTTATAAACTACATACACATTCCTTTTTCTTTCACTTTACACACACAGATGCACTACATGCCACAAACAACTACACTACATTTAAGAGAACTACAAGTCATGCATTACAAAAATACCTGTTAAACTGTTATTCTTGCATAATGTAGGATCATTTGAGTTTATACACGCTAGGCTGCACATACACAGACAAATTTTCACACACGGAAACAAGAGCCTTCCCTTTCAACTCCTTTTCAGGAATAATCTCGAATCATCCTTTTCATATAAAGACTTAGTAAAATCTGATTTTAGTGTCCAAAAAGGTCAATGGAGGAAATACTTCGCAATAAACACATCGGAAGTGATAAATGGGCTTGTGAATTAATACCGACCTTTAATTGACACATACTATTCCAAAATACAAAGTCTAAACTTTATTTTAATATTAAGGAGGATATGGTTCACAATGGTTACCCAAGATAAAATCACAACTGCACAAAGCTGACAGTTTCTGATGTCGGAATGAAATTCTGGCATATCAGAATTCACTAAGCTCCCATTAAAAAAGATAGGTGGGGTAACACATTAACGTTTCTCTATTACTGGTAGGTTACCCAATGGAAGTGTATTATGTAGCCAGCACAGAATATTACAGCCTCAAAGAGAAAGACAGATAGTTGTGAAGATGCAGTACATTAGCTAAAACGTCTGAAAAATAGAGTCTATAAAATTGCAACATTCAGTGAAAGTTTCTCAAATACTAAATTTTAAGGAGCATAGCTAAAATACTTTTTGTATCATGATTTAAATTGTTCTGTAGACAGCTTGGTTTCATGGTGAAAGCTACAATGTTTTATGAATTCTACTCCCTAAGTAACGTTTCTTCTGTGAAGCCCTAACACAGGGCTCCTTATTCTGATGTTAAAATACCAGCTAGCCCAAAGCATCCGAAGTGTGGAAATACAAAAAAGAGACATCAACCTTCTGCTTATCATGAAGAAATCCAACGCGCTGTAATCCAACCACGGGCCTATCAACAGCAGATTAATTTACTGAAGCTCTAGAAGCATTTTCAGATTTTCACAGCTACGCAAGAGCTACAAGTGACCTAAAGCAGTTACGGATTAATAAGTGTCAAGTAGAAATTATTTCAAAATATTTGAAAAGTATACACAAATATGAAGGAGGAAACAAATCTTAATACACAAGTATTTTCAGAAAAACGTTATACAAATAAACGTTAGTTAAGAAAAGGGCAGACCTATTTTAATCCACCTCTAAGAGGAAAAAAAACACAATTATTTATCTGTTTATGTTTGCTTGTTTCCTGCTCTCTTCCTGATACCGTTCTGACTGAACTATTGTGAAGCCAATCACGAACACATTTTCCCCCCACTATCTATAACACAAAATACTACTACATTAGCTATTCAAGCATCACAAGAACAACTTTCAATTTAAGGGAAGCTGCAAGATCTCTTTCTGACCTGTACCAGACAGACAGTTTAGTCTCAATCTATGTTTGCATACAAATGAAAAGTAAATGTAGTTGGGAGTTAAAGTCTGTACTGAATTTGCAGTCAGTTCTGAACATGTGAATTCATACCATTTTAAACACTTCCTTAGTTAAAAAAAAAAAAAAAAATTAGACCAATATAGCTGTTGCAGGAGAATCAGATGTCAGCAAGATTAACTGTGCTTCTTGCTAAGGTATTTCCATATTTCATGCGATGAAAGAATTTCACTGTCACTTGTCTGGTCTACAAAAAGCCTACTTCCATGACAGAATGAAATACAGAACAACTACGTGGCTATACATTTCTTTGGAACGAGCACTGCACATATACATCCGCAGTTTGCTAACCTACGGTAATGTGCCTATAACAGATGTGGTTGAACATTATTAAAATCATTAATCGATATTTAAGTTAAATACCAGTAATGCATTCAGAAGTAATACTACATTCTTGCATCAATTCCATTAATAATCACTCTCCAGACAAACTTGTATATAAAGTCTTTGTCCCACTACAGAACTCCACTCAACTTAACAGGTTTTTGGGAACGTTAGGAAGACAGGGGGAAAACACATCAGCAGGAGTCCCACAACGAACACAGGAACTACCACACCGAGTCAGATAAAAATTTGGGCGGTAGCAGATGGTGGGAGCATAAATAAAGTGATCTTTCCCTTAATTCCAGCCATCAGGTGGTTACTTTTTGAGCCAGAAGCTGTACTGTGTTCATGACTCATCACCGAGAGGGGGAACAGAGGGGGAACAGAGGGGGAACAGAGGGGGAACAGAGAAGAGCCTCACAATTTTTGGCTACATAACCTTTCTTCTCAAAGTACTGCAGTGTCACTGTGTAACAGGGCTTCTAGGTTGCCAGTGTACTATTTCCCACCTTGACCACTATTCCAGTGAGATCCTCTGGACTTTAGCATCAGGAAGCAAGAAAGCAACTAGAAAGAAAATACTGCATCTTTTGCAAGAGAGAAACACGTACATTCGCATACACGGATCTAGGGGACACGAAGAAGGTCACCTTCATTAGCAGTAGATGCACAGGCACAGTTTTAAGGAACACATTTTGTGTTAGCATAACCTGGTCAGCATGCCTAGTAATTTAATTAAACCCAGCACGGAGATAAATAAAGACAAAAGGAATAGTCCTATTCATGCTGAAATCACAAAAGGTACTAATCACTCCAAGCACAGCATTTCCTTACCAAGTTCAAAGCAAATCTAACCTGCCTGTTCCCTTTATGTTTATCAGCATTATTTCGCCTCATAAAAATAAGCATAAAGCAGATCTAAAGAATTTAACAGCCAGTGAAACCATTTGAGCATTACAGTAGTAACCCTGTAGTGTAATACCTGCCCCTAAAGCTAGATTGTTAACATTTACAAGGGCTTTTTTTGACAGATATTTAGCTGGCTACATTAAAATCTTATCTAGGTAATATTAGATGTTAAACTAAAATGTATTCAAGCAACATCTGCCTACACAATCACACACAGTAGGAATGCAGCCATTAGCTACACAACACAGAGTTAATTGCAAGACTATTAAACATAATAATATGACATACAGAAACTCTTGTTTGGCTGTGCTTGTAGGAGATGTAGGAAAATCCTCCAGTCTACAGATGAAGATTGAAGAGAAAGCAAGAAAAACAAAAACAAAGCAAATAAAGAATAAACATTCATGCAAAATTAGTCAGTTAATTACTTGTAACCCACAATATGATACTTAATTTCAAATTTACCAGGTTGAAGGTTTTGGTTTTGTTAGGGTTTGTTGTTTGCTGTTGTTAAAGGTTTATCATGATTTCCCCCCTTTCCTTTTGTACCTTCCCTATATGGAAGGCTCAATAAGATTATGATGTAAAACAGACATGAAGAATCTCAGTCACCTTTAGAAACCGTATATGGCTGTCAGATTAGAACTTTTATTTATCCCTCTGAAACACGCTTATCGGAAGCAATTTAGCTGGGGACATTAATAAAATTCTCTATGTTTTTAAGTTCTATATAGCATCTTCCAAACTAAACAGGAATTAACATGAGAGAAACTCAAGTCATATCATTTAGCCCCTTTTCTACAACATTAATATTCTAAAATCAGATCACATACTGAGGGTTACCCAGCTAACACTCAAACTGTGCGAGGGTGATCTACGTTACAAAGAGTTGTAGTTCAACTGTTGTTTTGCAATTCAAATGCAAAGAAGTTCAGCTAGAAACAAAGAAAAATAATGCATGTCCTTTTTGAATTTGTGAACCTGGCAAAAAAACCCAACCAACCAACAATGTGGATGCTGAGCAAGTCATTCAAGATGTTCATGCACAAAAAGTGATTCCCCTCCCACCCCTGACAAGTTGTGTCAATTATATAAAGGGTGGAGAATGGATATTAGAACTGTAAAAATAACACAAAGAATCATGCATCATGGGAGTTGAAAAAAGATAGCTATTAAAGAAACAATATAGCTCTTAAATGGGAATAATCAGCATCAGTAGGTCCCTAAAAATCTTGTATGGTTTAGTGGAAACTATAAGTTTCAAAAAGCAATTAGAAGCATAAGAGAAACAATACACACGATGTGATAAAGTTTCTATGCATACACCACATGGAATAAAATCAGTGCAGAAAGTTCCAATTACATGAAATTTAATTTCTTTCTTTTTACAAGAGGACTTGTCACCTATGATTTTTCAGTTAGATCACTTATCCACTTACACTGTGATCCTACAATCAGTTCTGAACCTACTAGTATCTCTTACTAGAAACAGGAACAGGAGTATTCATATTCATGTAACTGTCTAAGACCGGTGTGATTGTGTGTCCTAGACTGAAAACTACTAATACGTTCACCGTATTAATTTTTAGTTTACTCAGATATGCCTTTCATAGAAAAGCCTCCTGGCAAAGGGCACATGCAATTAGCTTTACAAGTCAAACTCAAGCCCAATTCTGCAACAGCTGCATGGTTGCTACCAAACTCTATGACTTCACGGATTCTACCTGAAGACACATCGTCAAGGCTTTCTCCGTATTAAGCTACATACCTTTACTTTCACACAACTGATACCACTTCTGTGCACTTGAACAATTTTAAGTTGTCAGGCTTCATACTTACTGGATGTTTGGGGTAATTCCCTCCAGCAGGACAATATTGACACCTCCTATGTGAGCGGTGGCACATGTCTCAGTCATCTTTTGATGTAGCACGTCTTTAAGAAAAAAGATACTTAACACTACTACGTTCAGTAAATTACTTTCAGGTATGCCTACTGCTTTCAAAAATACAGTAGCAGGAAAATAATTGAAAAATTACAGTTTCAGTAGTCACATTAAGGAAGATCAAATTTAAATTGTGACAAGAAGAAAGCTTTTGAAAATTAAAGGAGTGACTATCTTCTAAAAGAATTTCCTTCACAGCGTTTTCTGACCATCTTGCATCCTTTTAAAATCCTTCAGCATCCTAGTAATAGTTTTTAAAAGAACTTGTTGAATGTTGTTATACTATCCACACAACAGACATAATGTACATCTATTTACAAACAAAACATATTATACACACACATACATACCCATTGGTATATGTATGCGCACACACATAAACACGTGAAGCTGCCATTGAATTTAATTACAGAGCACATTTTAGCTTATCCCACCTTTCATTTTTTCTTTCAGGGTGAAACTGCCATGGATTCTCTTCAGTTCAGATTCCATCGTTAGACCGCCAATGTCTGCCTCCAGGTGGGTTCGGTTCACCATGCCTATTCCAAAGACTATGAGAGTCACATGCTGCGGCTCCGAAGTCACCAGGCTGCGCTTCCTCTGCGTGTCTCTGCCATTATCCTGTTCATTCTCAAACACCACTCTACAAGCGGGTTCAGTTGGGCTTCGAACACCTACAAAAATACAAAGGAGTTCTTTAAGGATACTTTACAAGAAATCCTTGGCATATCTATCTGATTTGTATTTGTATGTGAAACCAAGGATCACGTATCTTGCACATCAAGCGAACTCTTTAGGTGAATTATCTGTGCCTCGTTTATTCCACTCTAACAACATTGCAGCTGAACCAAATCCAAGACACAATGGGGACAATAATGACTGATGCAATTTCATTATTATTCATAGATATATTCTTATGTACATTATACAAATATTCATATTTATGTGATTTTATTGTTATACAATAAAACTGCTCTGACAGTTTCCAACTGTCCTGTTTCTTTTTGGATCGTTTCACAGCCAAAGGTTCTTACAATTTAGTTTTGGATGAGCAAGTTTTCCTTTTCAACACTCACAGCATAAAAACAATGTAGGAAAATTTACGTTTTGTGCAGATATCACAGCTGTGCATATGATATCCTGTGCATGAAAGATACTGCCCTCTGTTTAACAGAAGCTCCCACTTGACACTTTCTCAGTTTTTCATTCTTTAGCTAAAATAAGTCCAAAGAAAATATGCCTAACTAGTAACTATACCATCCTCTGCCTATTTACAGCAACCTAAGTTCACCAACAAAAAGTATGATGCTAAATCAGCTCTCAAATTCACTCTGCTCTGGAAATAGAGAGCAATGATCACCCCAGGTCTCAAAGCTTTGGGTGAAATTATGGCCCAAACACCTGTAATCTTTGCTGGACTTTATCAAAATCAGTATTTCACCTTTTATTCTCTCAAAGCTAGGTTCACAGGTTATTTTTTTTACTCAGTCGTTCCCAGGGCAGAAATTATCTCCCTCAGGGTCGCTTATGTGTGCGTTTACATACTTTCACAGAATGATAATATACAGCATTTCCATTAGCCACTTGAAAACAAAATAGCCCCTAGGGAGGAACAAACTCAATCCCAGTCCCACACCCAGTGCAAATCCAGGTTAACACAGTTGTACGAGACTATCAAGGGACTGAATTTAAAACCAATCAATTAAGGCATATTTGCCTAAGTCTAGGACTGAAAGAATCAAATCATACTATAAAGCCAGGAGAGTAATTTTTTTCTTTTGTACACCATCTTGGTGAACTAATTACAAACTCCTCCCCACCCTCACCACTTGCCCCTCTGATACAGGTTAGACAGGGTGGGCAACTTTCAAAAACCACCTTATGATCAAGCTTTAGAAGAACACACTTGAGCAAAAGCATGCACTCTCAATTATTTGGATTCATTAATTAGTTTACCTGTTGGCCCAAAAGTTTCAGAGGACTTTTCTAATATCCCAGTTGGATCAGAAATGAGTGAATAGAAGTTCAACAGTTTATACATATTTTGCCAGCACTCAGCAGAAGGTTCGCTCTGTTCCGACACAGTAATAGAGTCAGAGTCATCCATATGAATAGTCATGTGGTCAACTACATCTTTTGAACCTTTCCTGGACACTTTAGAAGTTCTTCTTTCTGACCTCCCCAAGGAATTCTTGTTTCGAGACTCTTTTTTATTGTTCTCATTGTTTGTTCGTTTGTTCTTGGTGTTGTTCACCCTGTTACCACCATTAAGACTTCCTCGAGAGCTTCGGCTGAAATCAGAAGAGCGGAAGTCTCTGTGTTTGCGGGTTTTGAAAGTAGGTGTCGGAGAGGCTGATCCAGCTGTGTATCTGCTAAGTTTGATGTCCGTCTGCGTGGCTTTGATATCATCAATCATTGTACTGAACTGATGAATGAGACGAACCAGTGCCATATCCACATGCTGGCTTATGGACTGGCAAGAAATTGTAAAATTACAGTGAAAAGTATTATAATAGCGTTTATTCAAGTCATGAAAAGAAAGGGCATTGGTGGAGTTATGAGGTGTGCATATGGATTTCTCCATTACAACAGCGCTAATACTGAAAGTTTCTAACATCAAAGCTGGTTTGAATTCAAGAGGGGGAAGATTGACAGCTCCTTGCCTAAGGAAAGAAAAGGTACAAGTTACTACTTTGTTTCTTTTTATGGGAGTCAGATACTTTTTACAGAGTGGTACATCTAATTTACGGGATCCAACCTTTTATTTCCCTTAGGATATCATCTTCTTACCATAGTTCTAAGTAAGAAAAAAGAACTTTTATACTTTCACAGTGCATTACTAACATAGTAATCATTCAGTTCTATGTACACTTAGTTTGGCATGCAGTATTTCCATCATAACCTAAAGCTTTGCCCAAAATTGGCGGGGAGCAGATTCAGCATTTACACCAAAACTAACAACCTCATTTACAGGATTAATTACAAATCAGCATTTAAAAGCCTCTCAAATTTCCCCCACTATTATTCCCACCAGATCTCCCTTCCCCAATCTCCAATTTTCAAAAGCAGCTGAGGTTGAAATACTTGAAGTTTCCAAACCATTCTATAGGAAGACTTAAAAAAAAAAAGAAAATATTCTAACAGAAAGAGAAAGCATGTAAGATTAAAAGAATAAAGGACTGCTTCTTATTCTACGGAACAGCTTTGGAATTCTGTCTTCACATGAAAAACCTTATTTCTGTTCTTTAACCAATATACATATTCTCCAATACGTCAGGAACATACCTTCGAGCTCGTTTGCTTTTTCTTTCCTTTGCTGTATCTGAATCAACAATATCTGCTCTTAGACAGTCCAAAGTTCCTGAGAATGAAAGGTACTCTCCAAAGTACATTCTGTAGCAGAGTGGCATTGCATCCTGAGACTGAATTCCCGTGTAACTTAGAAGAGGTTTGAAAACAACCTACAAAACAAACCCCACTGATTTACTTCTCGTCTTGATTATTCCTTTATTCATGCTCCATCATTTGTTGATCTACAATATTTACAACGTCAGCTCCATAATATAGAATATTTTTAAGTTTTATTGACAGTGCTGTAAAACTGAGAAGAAGGGGGGTAAAAAGGAGACGCTTTATTGACTTTTTGAGTAAAAAAATGGACTACACAGCAAGCTAGTACTGAATGTTTAGGTATGGGAGCAAGGTTTCTGCACGCTCCCTCCAGTAAAAAGTACTCTGGAGAACTAGGCTACTCTCATAAATGCTCCAATATGTTCTTTTAAGTTACAAAACAATACTCTGTTAATCACCATTCATAAAGTTTGTCATGGGACACATCAGAGGTTTCTTGAGCTTTTTGTCTTTGCATAGGAATGCATCAGAAAGACGTACAAAAATAGGGTAACATTTTCATTGTTATAAGATGATTTTTATTTTTTTTTTTTTAAAGTGGTAACTAGTTTTTCCCTACAGAATTCCAAAATACATCAGCAAACCACCCCTACCTGTGCATCTGCTAGCTGGACAGCAGGAAACCCCTGATTACCCTCTTCTACACCTGCAATGTCATCCTGACTGGTGCTGTGCTGTGAGTGGGTGCCATCCAAGGTGTTCTGGTCACTAGACAAAACCGTGTTGAAGTCTGAAGCAGAGGGTATCGTAGGAAGATTGGGTGCCACACCTAAAAGATAAATACCCATGGAACACTAACACCACAGCAAATTTTAACACCACCAACTCTATTAATTCAGCAAGGTTAATTATATAGAAACACGTGCCACACACATAGACGGTCAGAGCCCTAGTCAGGTCTATAACCTCACAAAAGTGGCATTCAGGATAAAGAAACAGTCTGATATCGCTGAAAGAGGTAATAGAGATAGTCCAACTCCTACTTGGAAAGCACAAAAGTATTTTCTTGTTTTTCACCTCCTTCCCAAGGCCTTTTGTCTGTATTGCATTCTACAGGGTAAGAGTAAGCTTATACCATCAACAAAACGAAAGATTATCCACAGTTGAAGATACTTGCTTTTAGCTTTCAACGTGCTGTAAGCTTCCAGGTTTTATTAGTACCAATGTAAGATCCACTAATTAGATCTCTATAGATTAGTCTCCAGCCAAATATGCTCTTCTTAAAAATGACTATGAACAGCCCTTTCCGTGCAGTTGCTCTAGTCACGAACAATCAGACTTGCAGCGCAAGGGCAGAGCGATGCTGAATCACCTGCATCTTGAGCGTGGACTGGACTCAGCCTCCATGGGACAGAGTTGCTCTGCCAATGTAAATTAATCCCAATTCTTCAAAACTCAAGCTTACAGCACTTACCAGAGAGCCACGACTACATGCCTCCACAGAAAAATGGTTTGGATAGATCTGTGTCTGAGTTAAAAATCACTAAGTCTTAATTTCAGGAATATAAGCTTGTGAATAGACTGTTACAGTTTCAGTAGGAAAAAATACAGCTTTTTCTGAAGAAAAAAAATAATTGAAAGCTATACTTCTACCCTGTGATTCTTTCTGCAGATTAACACATTCCGGTTTACACAGGAGCCACGCCAGTTGAGCAGTATGTACAGCACAAAGATGTTTTGTAGGATCAGACTATTTGTTCAATATTAGAAACAAATTAAAACAACTTATTATTGCCTAAGATTAATACATTACAGTTGAAAGACTGTTAATAGAAGAAAAATTCAAATTCAGTGTTAGTGAAAATGACAATTAAGATACACACATTTGAGGATTATGAATGATGACAGGCTTACAAGAATAATAAATAAGCTGCAATAAGTTGTTAAAGATCTGTTTCTTTAATACACTTAAGGCTTTCATTAAGGTATATTTTCTTTTCGCCATTCCCTTATACCAGTTGACCACTTCCCATCACTGAAGAAGGTTACTCTCAAAGTAGGTGCTTAGTCTCCAAGTTGAACTGAGGAAGAGCAATGATTCCAATGTACATCATCTTCATCACAAAAATGGCATATGCAAATTAGACTAAAGGTAACTAACAAAATCCAAGAAACTTTGCAACTAAGGATGATTTTATGGCTTAGGTTTTTGCAGCTAGACATAGTTTTGTAAGCTACATTCACAGTTCCAAATGCAAAAAAGAAAAAAGCTAAATTTTTGGAGGCAGGGTGAGAGAAATGAAAACAACAGTTTTGCTTAAATCACATTCTGATTTGCTGAGAAGTCCCACAAGTAGTATTTATATATGTTGAACTTCAGTCACTTGCTCAATTGCTTCAGAAACAACGCGGTAAACACAGAAACAGCCAACCTAGAATAATCTCTTTAATTCAGCTGTAACTAGCAATACCTGTTGGAAGACTATTGTGTCCAGATTTGGTGGCCGGACTTTCTTGTACTACACTTCCTCTGTTGCCCACAGCATTGGACATCCAATTATAGAAACTCACAGAAGATGGTTCAGACAGCAAAGGATGTTCAGATAACATGTCTGTGGCCACAGTATTTCCTATACAGATAAATTAGAAGCTTTAGCATTTGTTGCACCAAAGTCACCAAAAACCAGGAATGCAACATAATTTTACTGACAATACCTACTTACTACTGAAGTAAGCCTAATCTTCAAGGTTTATTCCACTAAATTATGTGTCAAGGAGCACTACAGGGGCTACTACAGAAGTTATACTATGACACTAATGGACCTTGTACTACAAGTGTCTTTGCATTTGTTCATCTCTACCATTAATTAGAGTAAACGAGGCATTAAGAAGCCAAAATACCTTTTTTTCTGAATAATATTTCATTCCCTGACAGCAAAGGAGAGAGGTTTTAGAGAAAATGCACTATCAAACTTACCTGGTTTTCTTTATATAAATTATAACAATGCATTCTGAACAATAATATAGAACATAAAAATTTCAGTGTATGTATTTCAAACTGCTACGAAACACATTTGTTCAAAAGACCGTTACTAAAAATCTGCAAATTATTATACATAAACTAAGTTACTGGAACATTACTTCTAGTCTACTTTTTGAGCTACTTAACAGGGTCAAGAAAAAATGACAAATACAGAATGATCACTTCACTTACTTATTCATTCAAAAAGATTCACTTAAGTAATCATGTATTATACTCAGAAAGTAGTAAAGCTAAGCAAAAGGAAAATGTCTTAGTTATTTTGTTAGTCGTAATTTCTTTTCCTAACCACTATTTGCTTCTAGGAAATGGTATGGTGCAGCGATGTCTAGGAACTGCTATTAAAAACTGTGATTCTTATTTGGGGGCAGGGAGGGGGGAGGTAGGATCTTAAACAGAAATGATAACTCATAGTGAAAATATAGTACCTTTTCTAAATTATTAAAGTAAAATCAATCCTCCCTTCCCCTCCCTTTAGGTTACTTATGCTACATCATACCTGTTCTTGTTAAAGAACTACTTTTAACTGCAGTTGTACTTCTTTGAGGAGTCCCTTCCAAAAGATTATGCAGGCTAGGAAAGCTCCCAGTAAGATAGCTGAGCAGACTCTCTTTTCTTGGACTTTCTTTGACTGTCATCCCAGAACGGCCAACGTGCACCGGCGAATCTGTAGCTGTATCTCCACTAGTGTAACTTAAGGAATGATACGGATGTATACCCTTGTGAAGAAAACAAAAGAAACTCATGAAGTACCGTGTAAATTGCAAAAAGGAAGCGACATTTGGTCTGAACATGAGATTAGAACACAATAACTACAGAATTCCCATTCCTGCAAACTTTTGGACAAGTAGCACTTCATTTGGGGCAGGTTATATGCCATACAGGTATTGTGCATAAAGGTGCTATTGAATTCTGAAGTATTAAAATAATTTCTTATGTAAAAACAGTTTAAAAAGCCACACAAGTGGAACTGCAGATGTGTCGAATTCATCTAAAGCGAGTCTGCAGAAGGAACAGTGCATACCACCAAATATAAGCCTCATTTGTATTTCGTCTTTATCTGAAGACCAAATCCCTTCCATCCCTAGTATAACAGTAAGTCCAGGCTCTGGCTAACGTGAGGAAGAGCAGCTGGGGACTTCTGTCACCAAGAGGAAGGCTCCTGGTCCACCTAAAGGCTTAACAGTATGAAAAAGGTTCTCTGCCCACAAAATTGAAGAAGAGCCAGATGTGCTTTCAAGCAAAGCATCTGGGCCACTTACCCCTAAACCATGCAAGACCACCAGGAGGGAGCAGTAAGTGATAGTAGCGGGTGACTATCTGCTAGAGGGGACAAATGCGCCAGTATATGCTGGGGTCTGACCAGATGGAAAACAGCTTTGCAGAAGAGGACCTGGGGGTCCTGGTGGACACCTAGTTGAATGTGAAGCAGCAACGTGCCCTCCCTGGGCTGTCCAGCCTGGGCTGCATTAGGCAGTAAGTTACGAGCAAGTCAAGGGAAGTGATCCTACACCCCTGCTCAGCACTGGTGAGGTCACACCTGGAGAACTGTGTCCAGTTATGGGCTTCCTAGTACGAGAGATAAATACTGGAGAGAGTCCAACGAAGGACCACTAAGATGATTAAGGGACCAAAGCATCTCTCATATGAGGAAAGGTTGAGAGAGCTGGGACTGTTCAGCCTACGGAAGGGAATGCTCAGAGGGGATGTTATTAATGTACGTAAATACCTGAAGGGATGATGCAAAGACAATGGAGCCAGGCCCTTCTCAGTGGTGCCCAGTGACAGGACAAGAGGCAATAGGCACAAACTGAGAACACAGGTTTTTCCTCCTCAACACCAGGAAACGCTTTTTTATTGTGAGGGTGACCGAGCACTGGCACAGGTTATGGAGTCTCCATCCTTGGAGATACTCAAAAGCCGTCTGGACATAACCCTGGGCAACTGGCTCTAGGTGGCCCTGCTCGAGCAGGGGGGTTGGACAAGATGACCTACAGAAGTGCCTTTCAATCTCATTCTGAGAAAAACCACAGCTGAAAAGGAATTAGTAAAAGCTGCCACCAAGCTGCCTAACATACATACAGAAGACAACAAATTACTTAAAAAAAGAAAATAAAACAAAACAAAACCAACCCCCAAAACCCACAAACATTCACAGACTCTTTCTGTTCAGGAATTAGAGATAAAAATAAAATCTTGCAGTTTTCTGAACAGCTGTGGAATAAAAAAAACACACTAATTTTACTACAAGTTATTCGAGAGCTTTGTCAATCTTAGATTTTGTATAATGGTAGTTAAATCCTCATTTCTGCTTCCATAAATAGATTAAAAGTAATAAAAGCTAATGCACATCCTTAAATGATGCACATTCATATTGTTTTTAAGCGTGGCTGTGAAGTTAAATGGCAAGAAAACCAATAAAGAATAGAGGTAGAATATAGGCCAACTGATCAAGCATCACTTTAAGATAAGGAGCGTACCTTCCACGTGTTAGTTAATTACTTTTCAGACAAGTACTTATTCATCTGCACAGGCTACAGAATTGCTTCTAAACAGGCCAACTACAAACGACTTTCCCCTCGTACGTGGTGCTAGAAACTTACCTTTATTTTCAGAACAGAATCACTGTGAGTGTGAGTCTTGGATAATTTCCTCATGATCTCAGCACCAGTTACAGGCCCAGAAGAGCCCCCAGCAGGTGGAGGGCGATTAGCTGTTCCTTCTAACAGCATTGTATGCTCACTGACAGTAGCTGGAACCAAGCAAATAATTTTTCTCATTTTTATATATATGGGGAAACAAGATTATCGATTATTAAGTCTATTTATTTACAAGCAGTCATGAACTTCCAAATTCTGACACACACCTACACACAGCTGCCTAGGGAATTAAAGGGAATTTTAAGACGAATAAGAAAACCTCAGACACGGCCCTACTAGATTCTGTTTAATAATCCAAGTAACAATCTTATTGTCCTTCTAACGTCATACAACTGTTATTCTGTGCTTCAGATCCAAAAGAATGTTGCCAAATTTCACTGTCTTTTGCTGACTCTGGCACAGCTGATCATTTTTTGAATTCAGATGCTTACATTTGCATGAATTCCATCTATAAGTAAATGTATACAGGGCAGCAAAATTGGCACTTCCAAAATTCTTGGTGAAAAACAGAGTAATATACACAGGGGAAAGAAATTTGAAGTACTTCACTGGTTCTAATAGTCTGTTTCTGCTCAACCAAAGCAGGTATTTTAGAGGAGGGGGCAAAAATTTCCATCATACTGACAATTACATGCAAGTTTCACACACAAACATCTTTGGTTTTGCTCTCTCTAAGCTGATAACTGCTGCCTGGCTTTTAAGCAAAAGCAGATTCTCCTGATTTTTTTTAAATTATTTTTTCCTCAATGTTATATAATTGTTAGAGAAAAAAACATGAACATTGTATTCCTGTGAACAGCTGCACTGTACGTAGATGCTACAAACACAAAATAACTAAGTCAACTCAAGACAGCAAAAAACAGTTCTCCAACAACATGTATTTATTTATGCCCTTCCTTTCTGTGGTTCTTACTTAAGTCAGCTCTAGATCAAGTACAAAGCTAATCAGTAGCTTATGTTAAACTGGCAACGTGTAAGATGGCAACAGAAATCTACCACATATAAAGTAGTAAAAATGGGGGAGGTGGGGGGAAGTCTTCACAAAGAAGAAGTAAGAAAGTAGGTTTGAAGCTACTCCTGGGAGGTTCATAGAATTGCATGTTACAATTCTTAACTAAGGTCAGAAGCTTAAAAACCCCAATTCCAAGCTAGCATATAATTAAGTATTTTCTGCAGTAAATAATAAGACAAAGCATGTGAAGAAAGAGAAGTCACCTGGGTTTTTTTCCCCCAAACAAGTAATAATAATACCATAATTGTCAGCAGCAGCTTCAAAATGACAATGATTCTAAAAAAGAAGTTTGATGATTCTAAAAAAAGAATATAACGTATCCAAGCGTTAAAACTAAAAAGATACAAATGCTCTGAGAGGAGTTACTTCTCCCTATGAATACTTATGGAAACAGAAGAACAAAAAAATACCTGCATCAAATTCAAACTCTGCTCCATCTGCACTTGTGTCACTCTGAAGACCCCCTCCATTGTCTAATCCAAGTCCGTCCTCGTGCTCGTGGCAGGTATTTGTCTGCAATTTCACTGGCTGAGCTGGTCTGTGCAAGCTGACTCCTTTGAAGGCCGGGGTCACCACAATGAACTTCATCCATTGCCTTGCTAAGGCAACTAGACCTTTCTTTAAGGTTACTAAGGCAGGAAGGCCGTCACTCTTAAAAAAAAAAAAAAAAAAAAAAAAATATATTAAAAATGTGTATCACAGCATTTGAAAGTAAACTGGGGAAACAAAAAAGACAGAACTCCCTTAAATCTTTGTGCTCAAGAGGCTTATGACAGAAACATGCTGGCACCATGCAACATCCATTCAGATATAAGAAGCCATAGTGCTAACAGATAAAAATTATAGTTTCGTTGAACACATTAAATACATTCAGCTACATGACCTGAGCATCCAGCCCAAGGGGCCAAAAATAAACAACAGGAAACAGGTTTATTAAGTATGAAACTAAAAGTACTCAAGTAATTATAAGGCTCTGAACTAAGGACTAAAATTCACAACAGCACTACATTGACTGTAGAAACAACACTGAAATTAAAAAGACTATTTTTTTTCCATTGTTGGTAAGGAATATTTTAAAAACATAAATTTGAGGCAAAAAATAGGGATTGTTTTAATTACATCACTGAATTGTGCTGAAGGAAAAAAAAACTTATTTTGATCAGAAATCAAACAGTGCTATTTTTGCCACAATTTGTGCTATTTCTGATCACTGGGGTCTCAGCTGAATACGTTGAAAAATGCAGTATTTAAATCTGACAGCTGTGGAACTCGATTATGAAAATGACACAGAATCAGGAACAAACACTCCTCCTTATGCCTAATATGTTTGTTCAAACAATTATTTACCACTACAATCCAGACATTTACATTCTAAAGCCACCAAGAAAATTATTAGATTCTTAAGCCTTGAAGTTTCTACAATTTTAGCTCTTTTCTTAAACTGTCTGCATTATCCAAGTATTTCTAAAAGACATGAAAACTAGTTCTGAAGGAGAGAATTTGCAATAAGATAATCGTGCATACACTTGCCTTAATAATTGAGATTTATTCAATTTTAAAACTACAGATGTAAATTTTTACTACTTTGCTGTTATTTTTAAGAAAAATGAACTCTGATAAAAATGCCATTGACAATTTTAAAGACGTCTTTTTGGCTTATGATTTCTCATGTATTTACTAACAAAACAGCCTGATAAAATTATGCATATACACAGGCCACAACAAAAACAGCAGATCTGAAAGAAAATTAAATGAGAGATGCCATATCTACTTATCAATTTAAGGACATGTATTTTCTTATTTGTTAACTTTACTTAAACTGTTACCTAATTTAAGACATTAGAATTGGTACATTTGAAACTAACACACTGAGTTATTTCCGTTTTTACAGGGTAACTCACCATGGTGGCATCCTCAATAATGGAGTAATTGGCTTGATGAAGGTAATGGTGCAATATATTACACAGTAAACAAGAAGGATTTTCTTGCAAGAAACGAGCCACTTTGGTAAGCCTGTTGTACTTGCTTCTCAGAGGAAAGTGCACACTTTTATTCTAGATTAAAATGTAACAATTTTTCACATATGAACATACTTGCAAACAGAACACGCGCACGAACTACAAGATTTTACCTGTGATATCACAAACTTCTAACCCCCTTTTGAACTTCTGCAATAAAGATTTGCCACATGGATAACTATCGTATTTTAAATAGTGGTATGTGAAAAATCATACTTGATGCTTATTTATTTGTTTATATGAAGTAATAAAACAGAAGGCTGGATTCAAATCACAGACTTTGTAAAGTTACCTCTGGACTAGTAGACATATATCCACAGCTAGCTGAGATTTTTCAAAGAAATTGTTTATTCCTAGTTATAGAAAAACCAGGCACTCACTCTAATTTGGTTTAATGCCAGAAAAAAAGGTATGAAAACAAATAGGAAGGGAGGCAGCAATAAGAAACTGCTGCAAAGGATGATTTTTGAGTACACGAGAAAAGTAGCCTGATGCTAAGCTTGTCGATCTTATAATGCAAGACAGGATCTCAACAACGGGTATCACTACAAAATCTTCCCGCTAGATGGTGCTAAGTAAAAGAACAGCAGAAAACCAGAAAGCAAGCTCCTTAGCAAACCACAGTAACACCCAATTTGTCAGAAAAGCTCTACCAATCCTAGTTTTCAACAAAAAATTTGTCTATTTTGCATTTCTTGCTAGAATGTTTCAACCTCACTATGTCTGTCCTCCCTTCCGCTAACAAGCGGGTGCAATAAACGCAATGATTCAATACACTGCAGGAGCACAGAAATTCACATTTTCTCAGAAAGATACCCTGAATATTTCATAATTCAACATATTTTCAGATTTCATAACATATATCAGATGGCACATCCGTATTTCTTACTCTTGCCTTTCAAAAGGCAGAATCTCCAGTTATGTTACCTGGAGATGCACTCCTGTAAGAAGAGCAAGACTTCCTCACTAGTAACAGCTGATTTTTTTTCCACTGAAATTTAGATTGTGTGCAAGAAGCACAGGCAGTGAGTTCTTGTGACCAATTCTGGAAGTAAAGGCTTGTAAGAGGTGCTGTAAGTTTGTCAGCGAAAATATTCAGAATCCCAAACAAATATATGACATATTACGCTGCCCTATTCTGATATGCCTATTGATTTTATAAAGGTCATTTACCTCTAAAGCTTCCGTCATAATGCAACCCATAACAGCACAGATTCGCAGGGTTCCTTCAGTTTCTAGCTTATTTAATGACGATTTCACTTGATCAATGGGAACAAGCCAAGCACCAACTGCTGGCGTTGCAGTACTCAGGAGGTTCAGCTGCCTATTGAAAAAAATAAAAAGTAGGTAGGTATTCGCATTCAGCAGCAGCAATTAGCAAGATTTTCTAATGCTATTATGAATGACATTCAAATAGGTGGAATACGACAGAACCATGTTAAAAAGTAACAAACAGACTTATTGTTCAGAAAAAGAAAACTGGCAAAAAGTACCTAAGGCAGGCTTTGTTTTACTCACTCACTCACGATTCCATCTACTCTTGCTACCTCTATTGACTCCTTTTCCCATTTGTATTCCCTACTGAAATCATACAGGTTGAAATTCTCATCACTGACTGAAACCCACATTAACTGTTAGACAATACATCACGAAGGACTTTTGCTGAAGGGCTGAGGCAAGAAAACTAGGAAAAGCACAGAGAGTATTTTCTAATTTATAGCTCTATACTGAGCTTAAACTACTGACAGATAGGAATATTTGGCTTGTTCTACAAACACAATATGAAGAACCATCTTAGAAAGATTCATCTTGAACTTCATAGTGCCATGGCGGTAACATCATGGGTTAAGCATCAGGTTGAATACCAAAAGCACGGAGGGGTTCTCTTCTCTAGCATCTCTCCTACTTAAAACAAATACGCTCCCCTGTCCTTCTCCTTCATTCATTTCAGTCTCACCGGCAGGTTTTTTGTTGGTTTGGTTTTGGGTTTTTTTAGTGTTTCTTTTCTTTTTAATCATATCTAACTAAAAGTGTTCTAGCACTTCCATATAAATGACAACAATAGAAAAATCGAAGCATGTGATATATGTAAAATCCAAAATTTTCACTTCCAGAGAAGCTTCAAAAATTCTTGAAATTACATTTGGACTCTACCAAATACAACTGCAATTTAACAAAGCAAAATTGTCATTTTCTTTCTTTTAAATCAGGTAAAATTATACCTTGAAAATACATGGGCTGGAGAGCGCACATTGGTAGGGGCTGCAAAACTAAACCAAATTTCTTTAATTGTTAACTTCATGCTGCAAGAGTCAGGGGGAGGAGGCATCAAGGGTATATCTTTTTTCAGATCATCAGATTCAACCCCTTCATCCTTAAAAAAGGAAACACAAAGACAAAAGTGAAATTGTTTTCCAAAATGATTACCCTGAAAGGCACTAGTATACCATACTGTGTACTGTTCATAAGAAATAGCTCCCTATGCATATAGGCAAAGAAAAATAAACTAATGCTGTCCACCAACTCTCCCAAGACAATACCAAGAGACCTTGCAGAAAGCTGGAAGTTAGTGTGCAGGCAGACAGTATGAATTCAGTTGGCACAACAAGACACCTGTTAAATTGTCAATTTCTTATTATGAATGTTAATCACTTTCAAAGAAAAAAACCAACCCAACACCAATCATTTCTACATAGTATATATGTACCTGCTCATCTGAAACTGAATTTCCATTAATATCTGAAGAGGGACTTATTCTATCACAAGGAAGGTTATCGTCAGACACATCGGTATTATAACCGCTACCAGTTGGAGAATCTGAAGAGTTATTTGACGCAAGCAATCCACCTCTCTCTGTACCTCTTGATTTACCCATGACTCCAAATGTATTATACAATACTGCTCCAGATTGTCTTCCTCCTATAAAAGCACACACACACCAAGACTGTAAGTGTTTGCCGTGCATAAACTTCTCGAAGTCACGTCCCATTGAAAAGATCTGCACTTAAGAGAAGAAATACATATGACTTTGGTTAAACAAGGTGCATTACTGTTTTACACGACAATTTATCACTACAATTTTTATACAACAATTTAACAGCTAGTTGTAGAGCTTCTGATAGTTTGTTCCAAGTAGACAAAGAGTACTCACATGAAGACTGTTTTTAAACTATTCTCTGAAAAGATTAACTTGGGTGACAGAAAATACATATACACTGGTTGATTTCCCCCCCTGCCCCCCCAAGCTAGCTTTATCCCCCCAAAGCAAAACTCTGGCCCTATACGCAGACTGTGGGTACAACTACAAGGTCATTTAAGTGATCAGTGAAAGCACCAATTTCTACCTTCATTTGAAGTTCAGAAACTGCTGAAACTGGTTTATACAGAATTATTTCATATACTGTTTTAAGTGGTACTGATTACTAAAAGTTCCTTTACTGTATAATCTACTGTGTGATATAATTTATGATAGACGTATCACCTATATGCAGCAATTTCCAACTACATAATTGCTAAACTAGAAGACCTAACCACAGAATTGTTAGCTATTTCATAAAGCAAAATAATACAAAACCTAGATGACCTTACCTTTTATAGTTAAATTTTCGATTCCACACTCGAACATTATCCAACCCCACTTCTCTTGACTAGGACCAATTCGAGTTACATCTGGAACAGCTTGTTGATCTGTTTCATCCACAAAAGCAAACTCATCCAACTCTTCTAAAGTAAAAAGAACTTTTGATTTCCCAAAAGGAATAGCTGTTATTGCACAAGTTCCAATATCTGTGAAAACAAACATATTTATCACTTTGTTACACAATGAAAAAAAACTTTACATCTTCAAATAGCTCTCTGAAGTTTACAGTGTTGCCCCTTTAGTATTCCTCAAATGGGGGGGTAGGGGGTGGTGGTGTGTGAACAAAGATGGAAAGAAAAAAAAAAAATAATGAAATCAAAGTACAAACAAGAAAAAAAAAAAGCAGCATAGTTTATAATGTCTAAAAACCTTACTTCTGGTATGTTAATATGGGCATGGTAACTTTTAAGTTCAGAAAAACAGGGACCAAACAACACAAAGCTAAAGCTTCGAGACATTCCCAATCCTAACACAATCTGCCTTCTTCATCTTTTTGTAGAGTCATGGTTCCAAAGGTATGTGTACAAACAAGCTCTTCAGCTTTTGATCTGAAACTGGCTATTGACCTGAAATTACTTTACAAAAAACCCCATTCCTAAAAATACCTAAGGTATAATGGCAACAAGTGACAGCAATACTGACGGTGCTCTTGGAAAATATGTTTTAGTAGAAACGCATTTGGTATTAACTACAGCATACTTGAATGATATTTAGCAATAAAGTTCTAACTTTAATTCAAAGACAGCTTCTTGGTTGGAAGCATGTCTATGTCTGTGTTGGGAGGATGTAAGCACTAAGTCTCACTGATTCCGAAGAAAATACAGACTCAAGCAGTTTTGAATTCATTATAATCTTTGCTGTCTAAGATACAGGAGGGTACTATGCCACTTTGATTTCTTTGATGTTAGGATGTAGCTTAAATATAAAACCTTTCTTCTAGTGACATTTCTGAAGGAACATGTTAAATAATTTTATACCTATTGCCTATTAACGCACACACAGAGCTAAATGTCAAACATCCGAGGAAAAGAACTACACTGAGTCAATTTACATCCCTTCCAAACCTCACTCTCTGCCTCCAACTTGTAACTGCGATCTCTTTTGAAGTATACGTGAAATGTTAAGATCCCTAGAAAGACATTTCTCAAACCTTTTAAATAGAAGATGATGCGTGTTTCCTCGGTTAGAATTCAAAAATTACTTGGCCTTCTTGAATGTCTGCAGTATGCCTAACACAGGACACTACTGCAAAGATTCTACCCATAACTAAGTAAAAATGGAGTCAACCATTTTAATGTTCTCTTATTGCTTGTGTTTTCCTCCAATTTCCTTTGCTCACTTATCTTTGCACAGCAGTGGGGTTTTTTGTTTTTTTGTATACTATCATACTTGCTTCACAGAGCCCTTCCTCATGTCCTAAAAATTCCTGTTCTTTATGGGTCAGAGTAAAACACGGCACTAACTAATATAGATTCCATCCAAACTGAATCAGTTTTAACAAAAACTGCCTCTACTTTTG
Organism: Burhinus bistriatus; assembly: GCA_013397275.1. Taxonomy (NCBI): domain Eukaryota; kingdom Metazoa; phylum Chordata; class Aves; order Charadriiformes; family Burhinidae; genus Burhinus; species Burhinus bistriatus. Next base: position 2,636,117 of record VYXH01000334.1, read on the forward strand.
GTCATCTTTTCCAGGTTAGCTTTTCCCGGATCAGGAGTCATAGCAGCTGAATTTAATTCATAACCTCTTGAAAGAATTTCTTTAACATAAACAAGAAGGAAGACAACTGAGAGTAGATCTCATTTTCAGTTTTATAGTTGCTACAGTTAAAAATCTACAGCTTGTCATGTTGAAACTGCCGGTACAACAGACACATTATATTTATCTTTAAATTGTTCAAAAGTAGTAAAAAAGCAAATAAGCATAATTCATTCCCCTCATCAGGTGACAAAAAACCAGTAGCTGAAATGAGATCAACTGGGAGGAAGGGAGCCCAGACCTGAAATTTCACCAGTATATGTCAATATTTACAATGCAACCCATCTGCCACACAAACTGCCTAGAAGTTTATCTTGACAGTTTTCACTCTGCCTACATTTAAATCTACCACTGTAGTAGGATAACAGAAAATAATTCAGAGTAACTATCCTAAACTTCTTTTTAGAGTACCTGCAAAATCTCCAAGTTCAAGTGTCTTTTTACCTGTGTTGATAAAAAAAAACCCATCAGCAAACTACAAGATCAAGGGCAACTATAACCACTTGCTTCTATGAAAATTGAGATTTTCACAAATTAAAAAAAAGGCTTACCTGTTGTATCAAGGCCTCTAAGTTGTCCATGAACACGATGGATGTTCAATTTAGCAGCAATTTCTTTTCCTTTTTCTGCTCCAGCATTGGACCTCAGTGAGCCAGAAGACTGGGGCTGCATTTTACTGGTTTGGATGTAACGATCAAACGTGACAGAATTCCTCCCAGTTTCTGCATTGTTTGCAGTCTCCTCAACTATACCCCTTTGAATATAAGGGAGAAAAAACAATCAGACAAATCTCAGATAAAGACATTTCATTTGATTATTTTTGTTTAAAATTTTAAGTCACATTGGCACAGCAGCGTTAAATAGAATTCTTTGTAAAATAGAAGATACATACGCTTTGGTAATAAAATACTGAAAACTTTAATTTTATTCTGCAGGACATATAAGCAAGAAAGTTAAAACTAAAGTTCCGATATTATTTTGGAAGGGTTCCTCCACTTCTTAAAGAAACTGCAATTTGACTTAGATGTTAATTTATAAAACACAGAAGATACATTTTATTGCTTAACTCAATCATGACTACTTGTTCAAATACTCTTCAGAACTGCAACAAACTGGCATGACTGTAAGTCTTTTTGTTAACTTAACAAGAAAGAGCCACAAAGAGTCATATGTATTATTCTTACCTATTCATACGAACTTGTGTAGCAATTCTATCAAAACACAAAGCTACTAATGAAACATGAGTCACGGTTTTGCCAGAAGAAACCCCTGGGGATTCATCAACAGATGCTTGTAGTAAACACAGGTTCACCTATGTGTAGAATTTCCCCAAAGAGTAAAGAAACGTAGAAAAACATGTTACATCAAGCATACATCACTAATTTCTGATACAATCTTGTCTTATACTTCTCAGTAAAATGAAACAACAATTAAAAAAAAAAGATAAAACCATCACACCTAGAAGATGTAAAAACGCAATTTAAAGACACGTCAGTGTTATCCCTATAGCGCACACCTAACATAATAAAATTGAGCAGCTCCAAAACAGTCTATCCTGTTCAAAACATTAGTTATCTAGCACAAATACATAGCTTCACTTAAGCTTTTGGGGAACTAATACGGATGCAAAATAAGGATAATTTGTGAGGCACACATCTACTAATAAGCTAAGCAAAAAGTTCTTACCTTTGGTACAGTAACGTTGGCCTGAAGACCTTTAATTGTCACATTATCTTGCTTAAGTGAGAGATTGGTCTGTGCTGGTCCCTGGTTTGTTGTTCCTGTAGTGGTAGCGTCTATTTTTGTCCCTCTAATATCCTGCTTTGAAGATAACTTGGGGGGGNGGGAGGAAATTAAATTTATTCTCACTGAAACACAGAGCTGCTAAATAAATCATAAAATATAGATATGGTCATTAACTTGGACAGCAAGAACTCCTGATTCTGTAAAATTACCATACAATTCTTTTCAAGCTAAATTAATTTTTTAAGGTATCAGATGAACTACAAAAAACCACATGCACTTTCACAGCGTAGTCTGAACTTTCCTCCACCTCATGGAGACTATCTCCCTAACTACTGTAAAATAATAAACGATGTATTGCTGTTATGAATATAATACATAGGAATATTATGGTAATTTCTAAGAACAGAACATATGATCTCACACAAATTACTGTAGCTACTGACTAGACCATCCAATTTAGAAAAAACTTCACTTCAATCCCACTAAGAGAGATCTCTGATCACTGAAAGACAGTATATAACAGTTGATTATAAAAATGCACATACGTAACGCACAAGATAAAAATAACTATGTATTCCAAATTAATATAGGCTTTAGCTACCATATCTCAAAACAATGAATTCAATTAAAACTTTCTCTATGTAAAATATAGAAAACTATATTCTTTCAAATCTTTGTGCATTTGTCTTATTCCCTTTCTTACATTTTCTGAGAAGCTTGTTTTGCTGTTCTGTACAGCATCTCGAAGAACTTTGCAGTGCAGATCATCAACGATTGCTGCTGGGTGTCGAGAGCTAGCACAATGCACCATCGCTTCTATATACCTGTGAGAGGAAATAAGCCCACAACAGACCGTTTAAACTTCGAGTTTCACCTGACACGCCATCAATATTGTTTAATTAACACTACAGAGAAAAAAATTAAGCACCAACAGACATAAAGGGCACTTCCCAGGTCACTATAACATTCTTCTAGCTTTTTCATGGAAACACAGAATTACATTCACTGGGTACAAGGCCCTACTGTTCCATCAGTCACGTTATTCAATCCTTTTACCTAAACCTTTGCTGAACAAAACAGCTTTGATTTTAGACAGTTTTTAGCATAACCAATTAACAGTGCAGTAGTAAAAGTAAAATTAATTACCTATCCAGCGCCTCTGCGACAAGAGGAGTCAGAACTACATCTACAGTTCCTTTTACTTCTACTATTGCTGTTGTCCGTGTCTGGAAGACAGGGTGATCCAACGTCCATTCTTCTGTTATCGTTTCATCATCTGTATTTTCTGCAGACTTCTTTTCCAAAGGAGTGTAAGGTGTACTAAATAAGTCAAATAAGTATTAATAATCTAGGTTTGTAAAAGAAATAAAAAAGGGTCCTGGTATCATTTTAATTCTTAACAAAATGCATTTAATGGCAGGTTTCTTCTACCGCATAACTTAGAAAGCACACAAATATAATCCCAGGGCAAGGCCCTTCCCTAGATTCAAGTTCAGCTTTTGGCAATGCAACGGACACTTGCCATAAGCACCTCCCAAATTAATTTAAATTAAGTTGCAATTCATAATCTTGAACACGTATGAGTGAGATCATTTAATGCTTTGACGGTATACTTTCTTTTTAACCAAAACCCAAACATTTTATAATAGGATACTCTGTTCTAAAATAGATCTGTACTGAATACTACTGCTACAAATCAAATTTTGGAAAGGCTAGCAAGAGCCAAAATGTTGAACAAGAGCATCAGGAAAATCCTACTCTTAAAAAATATGCTAATAACGTTATGCAGTATTCAACTTACTTGGATGTTGATCCTGTAAGCTGCATGCCTCTGTCCAGTAACGAATTAGCTGTGAGACCCTGTTTAACAATCTAAGATAGAAGTGCAAGAAATTTATTACATTCCTTCTATATATGAAAAGAATATCCAAGGAATCTCCAAACAAAGATTCTCCTCGCAGTTTGCTTTCTTAAAAGAATCCCTCATATGCAGATTCTCCAATATAGAATACAGAAACTCTTAGGTTTATTTTTTTAAATGACTTGAGAGATTAGATTACAAAGTTTTTACATAGATAAATAGGGACTAATTGCTTTAAAAAAATATATATTTCAAATACTAATCTACAAAAGGCTTGCATGAACACAAAGCTTTTGCTGCAAAGCAATAACCAATTAAATTCCAGAGCTTAGACACCTATTTGCTATCAAATAATTTCCATTATTTTTCATGTTTTTCATTTCAGCTCCTTCCTTAAGCATGTATGCTCATATCACATACACCAAGAGGAGGAAAAAAAGAGACCAAACATTTACAAAAATCATTTGCTAAATCTGAGTTTCAATTTTACTTTGAAATAAAGCATTTACAGCCTAGGTTATACTTTACCAGTATTAAATGTACTCCTGCTGAAGTTCCGTGTTACATATATTTTAAACAAAACTCCGAAATATCATTCAGCTGCGTATCATTCAACAGGCAGCACTTTTAAGTGCAATAATGACAGTTCAGAACACATATCTTATCCGCAGAATTCTAATTTCATCTTTTCTTTTCCACAACCTCCCAGCCACACAGCCCATGATCTGAAGTCAGAAATCCAAAATATTCCTTAACTAAAAGCAAAGAAGTTTTAAGTTTCTCATAGCTTTATTTACACAAAGGTGTACTAAACAATTTTAACTTGTTTTGAATTCTTATTCCTTTCTCTACTCCTTCCTCTATCGTCCATACCTTAAAAGTTGGGACAGAAAGTTGCTCAAAAGATGATGAACTTTCTTCACTTGTCGGTGTGTCGAGGTCTAAAGGGCGGTGTAATGAGGATTTTGAAGTTCTTTTGTTAGTTGGATGCTTTACTGACCAGTTGATCACCTGGAACTGTGTAAGATAATTTTGGTAACAGGCCATTACAGGCTGCTGGGAAGTTATTTGCTCACTTTCCACAGTCTTCTCAGATTCCATGACATACATGTTCTCAACATGCTCATCATCTCCTCCCAGAGCTGAAACAAATGAAGCCTGTGAAGGATGAGTCTTAATTGGCAACGTTTTAACATCTTGACTAATTTCTCCATGGATTGTGCTTGTTAAGGGCCCTTCCACACTGTGATAAATAGACCCTCTACTATATTCAATTTTCTGAGCTTGCTTTTTTCTCTTCTTCCTCCCTGGATAGGTTCCTGGACCTTCATCACTACTTATTGGCTCAAACTCTTCTGCCGCAGAAAAATAAGCTTCACTATCAGCCATTGACATACTTGAATCCATTGAGCGATACTGGTGAAATGAGTTCGAATCTGCAGATGGAGTATATGGAAAAGAACCAAAGCTTCTCCGCTGCTTTGGGGAGTCCAAGACGTTCTCATCACTGCGAGACACATCGCTGCTGAACTGCACGCCAACTGGAACAGGCTGCTTGTCTCCGTAGAAGGCTGCTGTGAGGCTCTTGGTGCTCCCGAGCCGGGTGGAGCACACAGACGCTTGCCGTTTCAGTGGAGACCTCAGGGGAGACTGACCAACAGGCCTTTCCTGGTTGCAAGGGGACGCAGGGCTGCCCTCTATACCATCAACTGCAACACTGGAAACAAAAATTCACGGTTCACTTGCTTATTTTGTTATTAATGCGTCTCTTTTTACATTATAGAAGCTGTCAAACGCTTCAGTGATTCCCTGACTTTCTATTAGCATAGCAATTATTTTCATAATGCTGATGACATACTAAATTCTGCCACCTGTTAGTCCACTTGTCTATACAGAGGATGTAAAACCGAACATTAACGTCAAGTGCTGTTGTCTTATACGCTGGATTTTCTACCCAGATCAGGTAATCACCCCCTATTAGGGATCTGGATTTGCATTTGAACTAGGAAATGCATTTCAGCAGTACCATTAGAAGACAACCAACACTTTATAAATTGCTAAATATAAGGGGGTTTTTTTATGTCATAATGTGTTCAAGAGTCAAATTATACTTCTACCCGGACAGAGAGTACTAACCTTCCATGACCATCTTCCCTTTTTGCACCAGACAAGAACTCCTTCTGTCCCAAGTGATCCTCAGTAGTTGACGATGGGCTGTCCTTCTCACCTGCAAGCAAGGGCAGTGCAGCACTAGAACTGCTCGTTTCCTCCGATGACGATGAGGAGCTATGGGAGCGCAATGGCACTTGTAGGCTCAGATGCTGTGCTTTTCTTTCTATTTCTATACCCACAGATCTGCAATCCCAATCTTTTCGTTTTACACCATTTGCTTTACCTAGGATCAGAAACAGAAAAGAAAAATTAAACACCTAATAACACAACTGCAATGGTCTCTTCCCTGCCCTGCCCGCTGAAATAAAAATCCTTATTAAATAAAAGCCCTAGTTTTGAAATGCTACGCATACTAGCATGTTGTACTAACAAAAATGAATAAAATCATAGCAGCAAAACATCAGATTGTCTTGGTAGACTCCTTTCGATGTAAATAGAACAGATGCTAGTCAACAAACTTCTTTTTACTCAAAAAGGAGTTGCACATTAATACAAAAATTCAGTATATGAAAGCTTGCCCACTACTTTCAAGCTACTGTCTGCTCTTAGAAGGGCCCATGCTGCTACAAGACCTCTGGCACAAGAGTGCAACAAGTACCACTCATTAACCAGAATAACTATAAATACTAATGTGCAGTTAAGAAATTAGACTTTTGGGCAAAATAGAGTAAAACTACAGTACAATGCCTTCTCACCATCTAAAATTTTAGGAATCTCCTTAGTAATTATCCATTCTCCTGGCTGCAGTAAAGACTGCCCATAAAACATATCAGATTCTGCACTTGTACTTGAGAAAGCAGAGCTGCTTGAAGGCGTCAGTTCCTCAAGTTTGAAAAAATCTAGTCCTGTTAACGTGCCACCAAAGAATCGACAACCACCAAGACAGCCACACTTGTTCTTGCTTCTCTTATTCCTGAAATTATCATCAGGCCACAAAAACCACAACCTACACAAAGGCGGAAAAACAGAAAACAAAACAAAAACATGACCACATCAGCCTTCGTACATTTAAATTCAGTGAAAACAAGATTAAAAGATACCCCTCTTTTATATGTGAGCTCCTGTTTCACCCAGCATGAAATGAGTAAGAAAGATTTGTACCTGAAAACACAGATGTCAGACATAAAATGCAGGATTAGCTCCAGAAAGGAGCAAATCACAAATGTATATGCAGTGCTCAGGCAACCATGCTCAGGCGTACATTATGTCCACCTGCCACAACACACCCTAATAGTAACAACCCTTTCTCTCGGCACAGAGGCAAGCGCTGCAAACGCACTCTGCACTGGTGTATGTTGCTTATGCCAGAGGCAATTTCTCTTCGGGGAGACACAGAAATCACAGTAACACCAGGCATCTTGTTCACAACTGCTCATCAGCTTGCTCAGGACTCTTTAAGGCCTGTTTTCAGTCCAGCCTGAGAACAAAGGACAAATTCGATTCCCTCCTCTCTCTGATCTTCATTTTGGGTGATAAGAGAAGGCAGAGGCAAAAGTAAGTTTTTGTGAAAAATCGTATGATTTTGTATAGCCCAAGCACATTCAAACCACCAACCCCACAGCTAAGCATTCAACATACTTTAAAAAAAATTACAAGACATGGTAATCTATATAAGCAAAACCCCCCCTCAAAAGCAAAAAACAAAGTTCCATATTTAGATTAATGTATTAGCTTACACCCCCCAAAAAATTCAAATGCATCTCATTCAATTGTATCTCTTACCTCTTAGTTCGGTTATCATGCGTTTCTAAGAAATGTCTCTGCACCTCATGTTTAGAAGGATGATCTGCAGCTAAAGCCATGTCAGCAGTGATGAGCCCCAGGTTGACAGAGCCCGCTTCCAGCCAGTATGCCCGCCTTAATATTGGCTGAAGACCAGTTCTGCAGTTGTTCACCTGCTCAACATACTGTCTGAGTTGAAAGTCTTGAATAGCAGCACTTACACCTTCTCCAACAGACTGGTTGTGGAGGTTGCAGTTTGCAATACGTATAGCACCCATCTGAAAACATGATTTAAAACACGAACTCCCATTAGTCATGAGTAAAACAAAGGAAGGGTAGCCTTAAACCAGTTAACGCACCACCTACTACATTCCAGAAAGATCTCAGTAAACTATTCTCTCAAAAAAAAGACAGAGAACACACGCACACACGCAAAAGGAGGCAAGCTTAGAAATTAGTTTCAGCCAGTTTTTAAATAACAAAAATAGAGTCTCTACTTCAGAGTCTCCTTTTGTAAAGGGATAAAAAAAAAGCTCAACTTTTGACATGTTGTAAAGAAACTAAAAAAATTAAATCATTATTAAATTCTCTGCTGTCATCTAAAAACCAAGAAATTTGAAACTTTCAAAATTAAATATATGATTTGATATGACATATATCATTCTATGTCCTTAGACTAAAACATCAATTACATACTTTGAATACAAAGCTGTATTAACTCTACAATTAATAAATACCTGAGACAACCATGTTAAACACTGCAAAACTGAAGAAATTCCAGATCCTAAACCTTAACTGAGATCCATATGAATTGTGTTATGGTAGTCCTTATAGGATCACACTCTATTTCTTGCATTGGCGTAATTCCAGTAGTTTTGTTGAACCAAGCAGGAGGCTGCCCCTGTCCTATGAAAACCATGGTACTGGCAGGAGCCAACTCTCTCCAAAGAGGAACCAGAAGTTCTTGCTTTACCCCAGCATTTAGCTGTGGAAACCGGTCACTGCACAACTAACCCACCTGCCCATACAATATCGATCCTCCCCGACACTGGTGTACACTAATAAAAGATGACATGGCCCTGCCACACATGCTTAGTCTTCAAACTTCAAATAATCTGAAGACATTGCACTAAGTTTCCTGCACAGCTTGAGTCCTCTCCAAAAAGCCACCATGAAACACCTGAAATTTCAGATCGAGTTTTCAAACTTTTCACAGGGAAAAGAAGGAAAGCTGAAAAAGAATCTGGCCATGGAAGAGCTAGCCACAGGGTTAATATTAAAGTATTACTTCTTGTCTTTGTCACAGACTATAAAGGAGCACTGGAAACCTTTTTTTTAAATTCAAACAAAACACATTCAGGATATAATTTTCTAGAGTGGTTCAGATTATTAAGCTGCCTTTCAAAATACTGCCATTCATATTTATGCCTGCAAACACAGTTCATATCTGCGATGGTGCTTTTTAATATTGGACTCAAAAGATTTGGAGACTCAAATGCATTTTTTTTACTGCCACAAGGTAGCAAGCCATTCAAATGACAAGATATCACGTCATTAAAAATGTCTAGAATAATTACCACTGTCCCTCAGTTAGATTCTTGCTTATAATGTGAACCTGTCCCGAAAACCTTACGCATTAAGTCTACCTTTTAAAACCAAATTTATTAATGGACAGCACAACTACTAGTCACTTACTTATACTAGCATAGCACTTTTCTCCTTTTCTGTTGTTACCGTAACTCCACTGACTCTTAACTTATATTTTGCTACATGGAGTAAATTATTCCAGTTTTCTCTTGCATGACAGGATAATGGAGAAAGTATCAACTCTTCGCTGCACATCCTTTTCCAAACAGAGGATACACCATGCAGTATTCTAGATTCAGTCAGGCAGTGGCACTAACACTTCTCCCAGCTCTACCAAAGATGTATCTTAATTCAAACAGCTGTATCACATAAAATGATCATGAGTTATCAAACATCGACTTGTACGCAATCCATATCAATAATTTCCAGTTGCTGAGTTACTAACTTACAGCATAAGTTCTTCCTAGCTCTCGGGTACAGGCACTGAGATTTATATTGCCCAATGTTTTCTTAAATTTTTTACACCAGTCCTGCAGCTTCCACTCTTATTTTGGCAGACGTCCACTCCTCCTTACCATTTTCCAAGATCATAATGGTATTACTAAGCAGAAGCCAAACTGACCTACTCTTGGCCCAGTCCACGCCAACCTTTTATCACTTAGAAGTTTCAGAAATTCTGCTTAGTCCATTGCATGTAAGCAATAAATTCTACCAAAAAAATACAAAGAACTCTATTGTAATGGCTGTTAAGAGAAGTATTTGTACCTTTATATTGGTGGCACAGCCATGTTCTACCACATACAGATCTGCTCCATCCATGGCTAATCGTGTCATGGTGTACTTTAAGTCATCAGATGTTGGGCATGGCCCAGGGACACAGTTCATCTGAAGAAAAAGGAAAGGAAGAAAAAAAATGAAAAAAAGAAAAAAATATATTTAAACGTACATTAGGAGTTTTAATTTAATTTGTGCTTATCCTTTTATTTATGTTCTGCTTCGCAGAGGCTGAAAACTAGAGCAATAAAGAGTTATTTATTCTACGCTATCAACACGAGTATGAGATGGGGCGTTTCTGTGCTGAGGTTCATTTTCACTAGTGCATGTTTAATTCTTCTGTCCAGCAACACCAGGGGACCCAGCTGGCTCTCCTAGCTTCTACCAGCAAAAGGCAAATCAAGTCTACTAATAGAGAACATCACAAAAACTGGAACAACACAAGGATGTCAAGAGATGAAATCCAGGAATCATACTTAATATACGGCAAGCCTCCTTCGGTCTTCAAGTGACCGTGCACACGGATTCCAAGAGACAAGCACGAAAAGCAGAATTCACAATGACACAGTGGTTAAAGTAAGGGTCCCGTTTTTGGATTTTTTTTTTGGGGGGGGGAAAAAAAAAAAGGTTCATGGAAGCTACAAGCTGTCAGCTGAAGTCTCCCACCAAAACCCTGTTTCACCAACAGAGGATACAGGATGAAAAAGTACCATGGAAACATACTAGGAGCACGAGGGGAAGTATGCCCTTTGGCTCTTAACTGTCACAGTAGAGGTAAGAAACTAGGCATGATTTCTGTGGATACCATTTACCAAAATAATTCATAGAGCAGAAAAAACATTGTGCATATCCACAGGAAAATCCAGAGAGAATTGCTTTTCTTTCTAAAACATAATTAGCTATAATTTACCAAAGGGAACATCCAATCTGACTATATACTTCATGTGCCTTGATAACTTTAAGGCTGGATTTCTAAACTGTTCCAAAGAACCTGTGCAAATATAGCGAGCAATTAAGATGGATGAAAGGTTACCTTAGAGTCACAAAACCGACGATCAATTCCATGCTGGCATATTATTACAGATTTTGGCCTTTCCAGTTCAAACTCCCGGCACACCACATGAAATACAAAGGTCTGCCCCCATTCCAGAAGACATGCAAGCTGTAAACAAATAACAACACATTGTCTAATAGTAAGTACACAAAATGAACTTTCAGTATTTGACAGGGTACTGAAAACATCACCAATGGCTGGGAGGTGAGCAGAATTAAACAAACAAAAGACCCCACCATAACATTCTGGCTGCATTACCTTGCTTATAGATAGTCTATTACCTGTTTACTCAAGACTGATTTTTATTTTTGTTTATGCCACAACATGCAAATCTCTGTAGCTTTTCATGGAAAACACTATGACATTAAACAATTTCCTAAATTATTTTTTAATATAAGGAAACAGTTTTTGCTATTACAGTCAACTGAGAACTTCATTTTAAAGACAGAATTCCCCTTATTTTAACTAAAAAAAAACCAAAACCCAACCCAACTCAAAATACTCTATTACCATGCATAATTTATGTCAGACTTCCTTGTATATAAGTATGAAAGTTACATTTAAAAAGCATAGGAGGAAACGAGCTAAACAGAACACTGCTGAATCTTGCTAGACCTAGTAATTAGCCTATTGTTGATTTAAATCTTCTATATATTTAGCTCATTCATAAAGGAAATGATTCATGACTGTCTGTCCCTATTATGAAATGGAAATAGATTTTCTTTGACTAGCCAAAGGAAAGGGCACTTAAAATCAGCAGTAATTTAAATGGAATTTAATATAGCTATGACTGTCCTGCACAAAATCTCTCCTCCTCCCTTTAGTGTTTGTCCCTTCACAAATTCATCACACTACGGGAAGAAAAAAAGCCAATGACCCTGAAACAGCAAATTCAAGTTCTGCTCCATATCAGTGCTGACAATAAAAAATAAAATAAAATAAAAAAAATCCTGTATGAAGCATACAACTGAGAATGGTTTTGGAGGGGAAGAAAATCCTTAAGTTGCATCAAGCATTTGGAAATGTTCTCTAACTTTAGAGTATTTTGCATCAACTAGGTTTACTTTTGAAGCATAGAGCAGTGGAATAAATATTATAGCTTATCTAAATCAGTGGTAGCATTTTGGGAGATACTGCCACGAAAGTCTGCATAGGTGGCATGAAAATATATCTGGAGTATGCTCTTTAGATTTACCAAAACGGCTTGGATGCCTTATTTTGATTCTATTTGCTGCAGAAGTCTGCTAATGAAATACGTGTTTAATCCTAGAAAATAATGCCAATTTTTAGAGGAATAAGAGGATGTAGATGTGTCTTTAAAAAACTAATAAATAAATAAATAAACCAAACAGGAACTACTAAACAGAATTTACGTACTTTTCTCATGCCTCAGAGTACACTGACAAAGCAACCATTTTTAAGGATCTGGCAGTCCACACCATAAATAAATCAAAGCAATCTGCCTACTATATACTTGGAGGCATTACTATATCTGGAAAAACAAAAGTAACATAAATGGCAAAACAAAAAGGAGTTAGCGCTAAGACTGACCTAAGAAAATGCAACACTGTGAAAGTAAAGTATGTTCCAGTGGGACCAAGCATCAGAATTTATGCAGTGAGCAGCATGAATGAGCTACCAGCTACTCTCCTGCTAAGACCTGCCCATACTACACTCCCACAAATCATCCCATTTGTCTCATCCTTTAAAATGTGACTTTGTGCATAGCTTTCTAAGGAAAGTCAGAACTTTATCTGCAAGCTAAATTCTTGCCAGATGCTCAACTTGATACCCTTATCGCTAGCAGCATCCCTTCATGCAAATGCTAACATGTCTCCAAGAACCTTACATCCGAGGGATACCAAATTGCCTTTCAGATTGCAATCACAACTGGATACCTCATTTGTCCTTCCCAGAGAGTTAACCAGCAGGGGTAACGAACCTGCACGTCCAGAAGTCAGCATCATAAAATAAAAGTAACCTCAGAAGAAGTCACAAACAACTAAGTCATCTCATACTTAAAGCTTTTGAATATATTTTCCTTTCTCCTCTTCATCACGTTACCTAGTTTATGGCTGAAGGCATCCCAAAACACCTGATCTATTTACAGAGACATATTACTCTGCGATTAAAGCACTTAAAGTGCACATAGACACTGAAGTTGCCTTTCTAACCAGTATTAAAGTACATTAACATACATAGATGTAACATACAAGTGTTTACATGTAGTGACAACAGTATTCACTACTGATTTGTTTATGCTCTGTTACCATCATCCCTTCAAATTCTCATATAACACTAGCCACACTCTTACACTAGATTTAAGATGGATATCAGATTGAGGTCATTTGGCATCCGTTTACAGAAATGGTTAGATTTTCAAACTATAAAATTAAGGTTACTTAAGGCACAGATGCATCCAAACTCAGCTGAGATCATGCGCTTTCCAAAATCCATGCTACGCCAGTTTTACAAGAAAGAAGAAAAGTAATACTTCAGAGCACATAGTTTGTAGACGGTACCTGTGGTGCTGTAACTTTGGCTGTAAGACTTCCAGCCTGTACATCTATCAGCCATGCATACTCTAAGGTGTCACTTCCAAGAGGCAGACCTTCTGCTGAAAACATTGCGTGAGCACGCAACTGCAGACCTGACAGGCTGATGTGACCCTCTCGAAGAACTTCATCCACTGCAGGTCGCTGTTAAGAACAAGTAAGTTAAAGCTAATATTTGCAAAGAATACATCAATAGGAAGTGCAAAAACTGTGTAGCGAGAGATAGTTCATACACCTTCATCTTTACCTCTTAAATCCTGTTGACTTTTGCACAGCTGGAAAGTCCCAAGACTTCTCAGCATTACCCATGCAGCAACATACATGGCAAATCTTACGAGGGGAGAGGTAAGTTTATCTAACACAAGTTTGTTTTAATTTTTAGCAACCCTCATCAACAACCTTTCCTTAACACCATCTGTTAAATATTACTGCAGTAAAATATAAACAAAGAACTGAAGAGCAGTTTAACCATGGAAGTGATCAAGAGGTTAAAAACCGTGACTTACGAAGGTTTGCTACTTAATAGTAGCTGACAAGTTATTAAAAAAACCCCAAAACCAAACAATAAATTTAAGAAGAAAACAAACAACAAACATCAGAGGCTGTCCTGTAAGTCACACTTTTCATCGAAGTATTTCTTGGCTACCTAAAGCAAAGCTACTTGTTTGCAGATCAGAACATTCAGATGTAATACTTTTGAAAAGAAGATTACTCCACCAGCCAGAGAAGAAACGGAAAAGATAAAAACAGCCCAGGCATACACTAGAAGCTTGTGACTGCCTGGAGGTAAGCTGTGGATTAAAGCCAGTAAGTCAACAGCAAAATTTCTCTTTCATTCACTTTTTTCAACTTGTTGTCTTGCCTGGTTTGTTTTCCACTTTCAGCAAACCCTTCGGAGTTGCTTAATGAAGAAGAAACATGCCCTACTCTTTCGATACCACTGGGGACCTACGTATCTGTTAAAACCAAATTCTTTAAAAAAAAAAAAAACAACACAACAACAACCAATCACCACACAAAACAAAAAAACAAACAAACCTCATGCACAAACCAGAGATCACTCAGTGGTTCTAAGACCAGTTTGAATATTACTCTGTTTCCTAGAGAAACTTCTCCAGAAAGATTTTAAGCAAAATTAAGAAAACACAATCTTTTCTTTTGTGCATTTCACTAAAATGCAAACTGGACAGAAAAAGATTTTAAAAAAATATGCATCAGATTTTTCTTTTATACCTCTTATGATTCAGAAGCCTTAATAAACATTGTATGTGTACAACAGGAAGGCTCCTAACAAAAAAGAATTGAATTTTAAGATCATCACAACTTCCACAATAGAAACATACACATGCGAAGATGTGAAAAACAGCTTACTACCTGATAGTTGTCATTCAGAAACAAATTCACTGGAGACAGTACAAGTTGAAGCATTGTTTCTCTAAATCCTTTCTTCATCTCAAAACACAACCTTTCCAAGAAAGCTGTAGGGCACTCAGGACCATCTGGACTGCAATGCTAAAATAAAAATTAAACACATCTGCTTCAGAAACTGATAATACACAACGTGGTTGAAAGCGTAAGATTAGAAGCAAACCTGTGAGCAGGAAGCATGCTAATTTTCCTCCAAGTGGATACTCAAAAAGAAGCCTGTGCAACTTGAAAAACTTTTCAACAATTACATAAACAGCAATTCAAACCTATTTGGGTGAACCCAATTTTTTATCTGGATTGTTATTTAAATTCCTGGGGATCCCCCTCAGAATGCAGCTGCACAGAGCAGAATGCACCATTAGAAGACAGTTTTGCCTACTTAGCAGAGAAATCATAATGGTCAATCAAAAATACTATCACCCAAATCAAGTTCATTGAATAAAAATCATATATAAAAAATTATCCAGTTCTGCCTCCCAGATGAGCAAAATAAATCACGTCTCAAATTGGTTTAGATAGCCACAGTTTTAGTAGAGCATATACACATGCTTTGGTACGCACCACCCTAACTTAACATTCCAGGGAACTAAATTTAACTTCAGATTATGAAACTAGGGAAAAAAAAAAAATTACACGAAGCAAAATATTTTAAGATTCTAAAGTACTTACCACTGGTAATCGCCCATGCACTTTGTACAAATTAACAAGCACAGTGATATCCCATGGGCGTAAAGTAAGAGGGTGAACTGGCTTGACTGAGTTTTCATTTTCTTTTTTGTCATTTTCCACTCCAACAGCTGTCCATCCAGAGCTTGACGACGTTGACAGTGACAAAACAGGGCTTGAAATAACTTCTTCAAAATCAGTGTACATGTCGTCTTCTCCAAAATAATTTTCCTAGGAAAAGGAATTGTTATGTCCATATGGAAAACAAATTAAAAACATATAGGTGACGTAATGAAATACAAACCCAACCTTTTCCTGTATGTTAGCCCTCCCTAAAATAAGCAGTATAGCTCCAACCTATAGCTGAAGAAACATATATACTTTTCATTTATGAAAAATGGATACCTTAAGTGAGTAAATTTAGCCCACGTGCTTTACAAGGAAAAGAAGGGGCTCTCAGTAGTTCTTAAAGTACCAGTATTCTAGATGCATGCAATACTTTGGAATAGTTATTTGTACTACTACTGACATTTTAAACAGATTTTGTGCTTTTAAAGATAATTTTGAGAGTTAAGAACACAAAACATCCTGCAGGAAATCACTCTCATCCAGCCTTCTGAAACTTGTTACAAGCAGTCTTAAATGCTTCTAAAATACTAGTTCATAAACATTTCTCCTCTGGTGTCTAAACCCCATCTTGTTTCTAAGCCAATCCCCTTCAATTATCTAAGGCTAAAGTAACTGTGCCAAATTCTACTGGGAAACAGAAAATCTATCACTAATTAAAAAAAAAAAAAAAANTACAAGGAAAAAAAAAAAAAAAAAAAAAAAAAAAAAAAAAAAAAAAAAAAAAACAACAAACACCCAAACAAAAAACCACCACAACAAAAAAAACCCCAAGAAAACAAAACCAAAAATGAAACAAAAAACCACCAAAACAAACGAAAAATTCCCCACAAAATTCAACTTCCTGTGTTTTATTACGTGCATCAGAATCAGATTTCTGATCATTTGTCACCTCCTCCCTCCCTTAAAAAAAAAAAAAAAAGGTTAGACTCTCAAGAAGAATCTTCTGAATTATGCAGGTTATGTTTTCTTGTTAATTCAGTATGTGGGAAGCGTTGGGCACTAAGCATTCTGTGAAGCAAAATCCTTTCTGCCCAAAGAGGTTACAACACAGACACAAACATTGCTCCCTCATTAGTTCTTAGAAAGTAATTCAGTCCCTCGGCCTCTCATGTTGACAGACATGTTCCAACTATGACACACGCCACTGGTGATTTGTGAGACGCAGACAAATGAGTACCAGACTGAAAATTAAACTGAAACAGATTCGAATCTTACAACGTTTCTTGCTCCCCTCCTTCCCATTTCTGTGCCTTATTTGCTTTGCAAGACTGCTTCTTTCTTTTCTAAGCACAAGTTTGCAGCGCAAGTGAACAAAGAGGAAGTGTACAACAAAAAGCAAGCAAGCAAGCAACTGCAAGGTACCCACGTCCTCGAAAAAGGTCTGCAGAAGAGGTAGGCTTATTATTGGCCTTGAAATAATGACTCCTGCGGACATGTAATTTTACCATCTTGCACCGAGTCTCTGAAGTATTTTTGGTGTTAATGCGTATGAATTAAGCACTGCTCTGTGGCCAAACCAGAAAACCCTCAAAAGTTAAGCAAAGCTAATCTGCTTTGCTTTTTAGCAAAGGGAAAAGATAAAGGTCAATGTTAGGATACAGACCTTGAAATATTTTTCATAAGGCGGACCCAGCAGAGGGTGCTAAGAACTCCAGTAACTTTCTCCTGGTACCTTCTGCTGCAGATGCAAGGACCTATAAATCATTCATTCCCAGCCAGTAAGCCCTTCAGTAAGAAACACAGGGTGCTAAAACCAAAAAACTACCTCCTAAGAACAGAAAGCTTAACAAAACTGCACAAACAATGCATGTCCAGGAATCTCTCCTGCATGTATTAAAAAAGAACAATGAAAACAAACTGAAAACAACAATTGAACCACAAGTCAGGAAAACAAGCATAAAAAAAAACCCAAGAAATCTATTAAGAGATGCTGCCAACACAGCTGGACCAAAAAATGTAAACACAGTCACAAAAACACTAAAAAGAACAATAAACGTGCATTTTAAAAAAGGAGCTACTAATCTAAATTTTCTCTTGAGATTTAGAAGATAAAAGCTAGATTTGATCTGAGAAATCCGAACCTAAAAAACCAAAATCATCATAGAATCAAGGAATCTAACGTAGCACTGTTTACATACACCTCCAGAGGCAAAGAGCACTGAAGAAGTGCTGCTTTGCTTGGAAAGAAGGAACCATCTCATGAATTTATGGGCTCCAAAAGAGGAGCTCAATAAACTATTCAAACACAGGTGCATTTCCTCTGTATCAGAAAAAATGAAGTCTTCAAGATGCAATACTGGCCTTATTTTCATCCTATTTACTTCAGTGGCAACATGAAAAAAGAATGAGCATATTTGAAAGTCCTATACTCTACAAAAACATAACATTTTCTGCTATTCATTGCTTACGTGCAATACCTTATAAAAACTCATAAAAATGACTGTTTCAGTATGAGTCCTGATACTGATCACCTATCTCAGAAAATTCCTTGTCCTCTGACCCAAAATGAAAGCCTCCAGAAGCGTTACCTTAGCCTCGATCTGCGTAGGCTAAAACAGACCTTTAAAAACAAATAAACGAACAAAAACACCACAAAAGAACTCAAAACAACCACAAAAAAACCACCCAAACCTAAGCATTTCACTGTTAGTCAAATAGAAGCGACATGTTCAATCGCCTCTGCTTTTGTCAGAACAAGGCAGGGTGAGGGAGGTGGGAAGAAATTAAAACAGTTTCTAGCTACCCTGAAGATCAGTACGGGAAGAGGACACAACATAAGCGACACAACAAACTTTTTAAAGTGTAATAGATTAACATCAAGAAAAGGATGAAAAAATTCTTCTTTAATATTGATTGAAGTAGCTTTTTAATTTAAAATTCTTGTCATGGCCTTCCCCCTTCCCTTCCATGATCCTAACTCCAGAAATTTCACAGAATCTAATTAAAACAAAAGCAAACAAACAATTAGGACACTCTGCAGAACTTAAAATGCACTAAAAGCAGGGGTTCCGATATATCTTTGTATAAAAGTGATTGTTAATATAAGCTCTAGTCATAATTTTTTTTTTTTTTTTTACTACTGCAACTACTGCAGAATTCAAAGAAGAAATTTTCTGCACATGAAGTCCAGAGCATATACTACTACTTAAAAGGAAAAATATGCTGATATGGGTCTACACACATATTGGAAGTCTTCTCATAAGCCTGTACCAACTGAATTCATCCCAGCTACACCATATCACCAAACGAAGTCATTCCAAAGTAGTACTTACAAGGAGTTTTCCTCTAAATTCACTTATTCTGTGGAATTCTAATTTTCCATTTCAAACAAATTCTTTCCCTCTCCTACATGTGGTCATCCATAAATTTTACGGGTTGCATTCCTATGCCTACCTTTACGGACAGAAAGGCTTTGAGCAGGGGTCCATAGAGAGTTATCTGGGAATCTGGGGAGAGTTCCAGTTCCACGTGGAGCTTATCCGGAGGCAGCTCTGAGGGGTCGAGGGGAATGCGGGTTGAAGCTGTGGGAGATGAAATCACACTGTCGGCTGTTTTCTGCGATGGTCTTAGCACAGATAACATTGTTTCTTCCATTTCTGACACTTTGGAGCAAAATAAAGAAGAAAGCAGATTTTGATTACAAGTTAGGCTTCTGATGGTCAAAATTCTGCAAATATGAATGTGTATTAATTATACAACTTTTTGCATCTTTCTAATTTGGATTGTCTAATTATGTTAATATGTCTATGCTACAGAACTCATTTCTCATACGTAGTAACTATGAGAAGACAGGAAAATAAAGAATATTTTAGTCAATGTTAATTAAGCATGAGAAAAAGAATCCTTCAAGTTCTAAAAAAAAAAAAAAAGGCAATTTGTTTAACTTGAAAAGCAAGATAAATAAAGACATGCTTTCATTTCAGTGTAGCAGATTTCCCAGAACCACGCAGCTATTGCAGAATAAACAGAAGTGAATAAACAGGGAAATTGCAAAAGTTACATTAAAACCCTATTCTGAACCGGTAGCTCTGTAGGCCAAAATTTCCTCTCAAACAACTCAATTACGCTAGTCACAAAACAGTTTGGAAATTCAAATCGTACTTCCTATCCCTTCTTTTTATTTGGAGTTAGGCAGAAGAAAGCACTTTGTCTTTTTTAAGTGAGGAAAGGCAACAAGAAGGCAGTGAATAACTGGAAGTGCTTTGGAGATGTAAAGGGATTGCTGGGAAGTAAAGAACTCTATGGGAAAACCATATAAAATTGGTGTTCCAGATGGAGTAAAACTGCAGGTGCCAGTTTAACTGAAGAACCAGCACATACAGAACTACAGTGAATACACACCTGTAGCCAGCAAACCTTCAAGGCTTTAACTTACCATTATTGCCTACAACGCTTGCCGAGTGCTTGCGTTATGTTATGTGTTATAAATTGGCTAAATGCCCCAGTGAGATGACCACTTTGGAAGCTGCATCTCTTGTAATGCAACATATTTGTTTCTCAGAGTTCTATCAATTGACTCAAAATAAAATGCAGGTATTGCTACCGTAACAAACACATTCTGTCAGCATTGCAGATTGGAAGGGAGCCGGACCATGCTGGATTATTCATCGAAGGAAGCTGCAGACGAAATTACCCATGTATGTACAAACTTCCCAATACAGGTTCATTCGCTACAATTACCAGTAGACATTTTCAAATTTGAAGTGTGCACATTTGACACAAACTGACAGTCTCACAAGAGCACTTAATGAACATCTGCAAGATGAATCTTACTTTTTCTGCTTTGTCCTCTAAAATTGGAGTTCTTTTAGATTTGAATCGTTGGAACTCAAAACCTAAAAACACTACCCAGCACGTCTTCTAACACCTGCTGATTGAAGCCCATTCAAATTAGCCCTCGTTATTCTTCTAATACCTCTACTTCATCAGTTCTGCTTCCACAATCTCAACCTGAAAGACTTTTATTTAACCCCATAACTTCCTGCATACCTCCCCCTGCATTTAAAATAAGTTACTTTTGTCTCTGCATTTAAGTATTTTACACCTTTTTTTTACCGGCACATACTTATAGAATATTTCTTATTTAGAAATATTGTTTTGACATTTAAAATTTAAAAATTCTTATTTAGAAATTAGCGTTAGACTGACCAGTCTAACACTCGTATCTGATGGCCGTGGCTCACTTCAACAATGCTAGCTGCAATGAAATCTCCGAGTTTCATATCCATAAAGGTAAGATTACGTTATTATATCTCATATATAGTGCATTTAAACACTTAAATCATAAGACAACATCACAACATCCAAAGGGAAAAAAAAGCTTAGAAAGGCTAAGGAATGCAATTCTGTCCAAAATATTCTACTTCATATTAAATACACTAAGTGACATTTTATGTTATGCAACAACCCATTTAAGAGATCCACTTTACTAAGGACAAGGAGAAGTGAACTACAGACAGTATCCTCTTTCTACACAGGGAACTGGGACACTTTCTGAAATTTTGCATCGTGAGAAGTTTTCAGTTTTTAAATCAAACCTGGTGCATTCTAAAGATTAGCATTCTCCCATGTGACATATAATAGTAGTTCAATTCAAAATTCATTTCTGCAAATTTAAGCAGTTTGATCCAACAAAATCACAACAGTTCCTGAAATGAAACATGCCAACAAGAAAAAGGTAGTAACACTTACAGGATTGTTTTAACTGCTCATCTGCCTTTTGAGGATAAATTGGGTGCCACGAGTAGTCAATTGTAAACACAACACTCGGGACTGTCCAGCATTCAACCCATCCAGCCCTTTCAAAAAGAAACATCACACTTTTATTAAATATCTTCCATGAAGATATGAGGTTGCTTTCATCACAAACAAAATAATTAAACATGAAGAGCCAATATAAAGACATAAATATACATCACAATGAAACTCACTCTTCTTGAGTAATGTTCCTCCATTTGGGTTTGCCTGTTTTCTGACCACTTTGACATTCGGCAGAAATACAAGAATCGGGACTTATTTTATTAGGCTGACAATCTTTCACCAACATAAAAAGTGAATATTTACTAGGATGACAATCTGGTAGATACAAATGAAGATCAACATCTTCTCCCTAAAATCAAACATTAGTAACAGAAAAATTAAGTTACATTCACTTTATGCATAATGCTCATGCTATTTGCATGTTCATATGTGCCATTATCTTCACTTTACAGGCAAAGTGAGGCAAGAAATCTGTTTGCCCGTGGGATTGCTGACCACAGCTCCCACTGATTTCTAGTACAATCCCAAGAGCTCCATAGTTCTGAACAGTTGCAAGTCCAGTAACTTGCACATAACACCACACCACAGCAATCTGTAAAACACAGGGGCATGGCTTTTAGTGACTCCTGTTCTTCTCTTGTTCAAGCCATACTGCAAAATTTCAGTGACTGACCCAAGGCTACCCTACACCTCAACTAAACCATACTTAAAAAAAAAAAAAATTAAATAAAACATTTCTTTCTTTGCTATCAAATTATACGAAATCACCAACGTCTCCATCAACTAGTTTTTTATTTTTAGTAGCAGCAGATTGCTTCTATTTTAGGGAAGACAAGTAGTACAGACTTTCAAAGAATCAGCTGCGTCTGTTAAAAACACTATCATCATTACTTACTCTACAGAAACTCTTAAAAATCTGGAAGATGGCTTTCCAAAATGGTTTGGGGGTACTCATTTCAGTATTTGATTTTTATCGTTGAACATACATTAGATTTTCACATTTTTCTAAATAAATCGGAACAGACTCTCAAGTGATAAAATACACACACTGTCTAAGTATATATAGTAAATACACATACTAAATGTGTGTACATACATATGTATGAAAAATGGCTGTATATATAATCTTAAAATATATTTTTATTTGTGTATATATATATATGTATAAATTAAAACAGCCTGTGATTGGATGCTTCATATAAGCAACTGAAACCATTTACCTCTGGGTTACTTAAAGAAAAATTCTATGAACCAAAAGTGAAAGAGTATTTTTCTTTCAGGAAAGAGTTTATTCAAAAATTTCCTGACTGAAGAAGGGAGGGAAACTATCTCACATTTAGAAGACAAAAGGGGCGAGAGGGGAAGAACTTACCCTTAAAGAGAATCTAGTATTGCATGTGGTTGGAACAAAGTCAGTGAAAGGCAGAGAGAAAACAATGTTCAATGTTTCTCCACAAGCTGCTAGATAAACTGGGAGAAAAGAGGAAAACCAAACAACAAAAAAAAAATCTGTCAAAATTACTCCTTATTTTCTTCTTAGACAAATTATCAAACATACAGGTAAAAATAATGAAAAGATATTCACGAACTCATGACGTAGGAAACTGCCATTTTAACTACTGTCTATTTAGAGGACATCATACTAAATTATTCTGAAAGTACTTACTCCCTACAGCTTGTCCTTTAGAGAAAGGCACTGTACTTAGCACAATGAAATTGCAAGCAGACAATAAAAACAATTGTAACTAATATCTGATGACTTTATTGCTTCACACACCAGTTACTGGACAAGAAATCCACACTGAAAGTTCCTCATGCTTCTGATGAATTCGTGAGCCTTATTTTTAACTAGAACATAACTTCATGATTTTTAATCCACCATCCTCTTTCTACGTTGAAATTATAAGATTTTAGTACAGTGTAAACCACTGAAATACAAATCAAATGCACATTAAACAAAGTTTTAGCTTTCTGAAATTTACCTCTTAGTTTTGTCTAGAATTCGCAGTATTATCTCCTATTCTGAAATGAACAGGAAACAGACATTTCTAGCTACATGGAGTTCAAATGATATTTTTTCCAACATTACTTAAAAAATTTACTCCCAAGTGAATGTTTTCAGTTAGTTTACTTAATGTATGTCAAGACTTCACAGTTGCCCTCTGCAAACGGTTGTACTAAATCAAAGATTCAAAGGGTTTGAAAAAAAGAATGCTAAAACATGATCTAGAACTGCATTCTCCCTGAAAATGTATGCATTTGTACAAAGTTAGAACTTACAACAGTTTTAGGTGGATTTCTGCACATCAACAGTAGCAAAATGGGTAGTTACATCTCAACACACATTTTTCTAGTAAAAATTTGTTACTTCTTGTACTCTATCTATATACTCTATATTTCGTACATATTTTTGTAGTATGTACTCTTCGTCCAAATAAAAAAGTGATCTCACCATTTTCTTGTTGTTTGGTGGAACAGTCAATCCAGTTGTGTTGGTTTGCTGCCCAAATCATTTCAAATTGATGAAACATGACTTTGAAGTTCCACATATAAGGAACAAATGAAAAAATATCAGGTGCGCTATCACTGGACCAGTCTTGGATCAAATCTAAACCCACATAAAGTAATAAAAGACAAGTTAGTAGCAATCAAGTGAGAGATTTCTTCTTTTAAGTTTGGCTTTTCATAAATTGTAAATCTGAACTGTTTGCTCCTTTACAGAAAAAGGAAAATGGGAATACACAGTATCCATTTCTCAGGCAGATATTCCACAAATACTTGCTGTGAATCCATCTACCATTTCTCACCTGCTTTTTAAGTCAGAAAGCTATAGGTTTAATTAAGTTTTCTAGTTTAGTTTTGTTTGGTAGCAAAGTTACACATTGACCTAGAAGTAGTGGACTACCAACTGCCTTCCTTTGGTTTTCCACTCTGATACTCTGAATGTATACACTAGTAAAATTTTCTAAGGCAGCAAAACAGTGTTGTTGTAGAAGTTCATGTTTGCTCTAAATAGACTGGTAGAGTATGCTGCGTACTGCAGCACTATATAGATAATGACTCCAGCCTCACTAGGAGGATAACTTTATTAGCATGGCACTATGCCTGCACTAATTAATCCTTCCTCCCAGCAGGGCTAATTAGCCCAGGCAGTGCCACATTGATGGGGCTATATTCTTTCCATTACTGCAGCTGGAACTTTCAGCAACATTCTGGTGATGCCACATCACATTGTACTGCCTTGTGCGCATGTATTCTTCTTCACAGCCAAACTCCTAAGGAGCAAATTACATTCTCTCACCATCTGTCAGCCACAGGGACACAACCTAAAGCCTAAGTAGTTGAAAATCAGTCAGCCAAAGAGAGAGATATCAGAGAAATCACCATCTTATGTGACAAATATTAAACAAATCAATAGCTCTGATGATAGAAATAAATTCATCTGAAATTTAAAATCACTTAACATAACCACAGACCAAATTTAGTTTAGATGTTACGAAATTAAATTATTTGGTATCTCTACTCAAATATAAGAGTATCACGTACTTAATACACCTATAGGCAACAGGAAACATTAGGAACTTTGTCCTCAAAAACAATTTGTTGTCCTAAATATGTGAAATCAGAGTACCTGATCTTGTACACCTTTGCAAAATTTGAAAAGAAGTTGTAAAGAAAGAATATTTAATTTGCTATGTAACTTATGTAGTAAAGAAGTTACCTGTAAAGAAGCTTTTCTGAGCAAAGATGAAATGATAGGTTGCTTTATAAACCTCAAGTTCGCATTGCCATGTCTGTGGCATGTTCCATATCCGGGGATAGCTTGCATTAATATGAAACTGTGAACAAGATATTAAAGCATCAGAATTACTTGAAAAGATGACAATGTTTGACCCTGTAAGCTCAGCAGTTTTCACATAGGTACTCTGCTGAATAATTAAAACTGTTTTCCTGCTGGGATGAACAGAAGGACTCTCCAGTTCCTTAATAATTTAATCTCTCTCTCTTTCTCTGTTTGAAGGTCAAGGATTAGTGTATTCATTTATTTGGAAAGGTATACTACGAACTTCTGACGCATCTGTTGCAGTAGAAGTACCAAGCAATTTATAAACCAAAGTTTGCATTAAAAGCATCACTTTTCACAATACACTAAAGATAAAATCCCTCAGAATATCTTTTTCAACCATTGATATGATGCTCAAATTTAAACATTAAAAAAATCACTCATTTAAAAAAAATTAGTAATTTAAAAACCAGTGAGAAAGGTAATCTACAGAATTACAGTACTGCAGAGGTGAAATACTAGGAAAACAAAAGAATAATGCAGTATTAAATGTCTCAAGTAGTTTAAGCACACACATTCTGTAGCACAGCTAGCTAGTAAATTCATGGCTACATACAAGATTTGTAAACGACACTCCAATCCCTCCACTGCTTTCACAACACATATAACTTGGTATATGAATTACGTAAGTCACTGAAAGTTACACACGTGCATAGTTAAGTGTGCATATCAGTTCGTTATATATTGAGATCTTGCCAAATATATTCAAAAGGCATATTTCTGTATTGTTTAAGAACCTAAAGAACTGATCCGCAGACAGATAAATATGTTCTTTGTTAAAAATCCTTTAGAGACTGAAGCTTTGCACTTATTAATACAAACTTACAGCTAGCATTTCAGCTTCTAAGAGAGTCCGGTACTGCATACTGCTGGTGGCATCAACATGTAGAAGCTGCCCTTTAATTGTAGGTGAATAGCCTAGCAAACAAAAGATACAAACCATAATCATTTAGACATAAGAGTTAGACAAATATGTAAATAATTTTCACCAGTGATTTCAGCAGTCAACTAACAATCAAGAAATGTCATGATGGAAACTAGTACTATAATAATTCTGTCCTGTCCTGTTTGTGAATTAAAAGCTTAACATGTTCTGCCTTCATGCAGGAGAGACAACACTTGACCTCAGATTTTGGGGTTTGTTTTGTTTAAACTACTATTAAATTAGTTTTCATAATGCATTTTTCAGCATAATTCAACTACTACACTAATCCTACTGAAGATGTCTTCCTGCTTGGAGCTGAATATGTATCTGTAATCTGCTTCAATACACACACAGTTAAATGATATGTTGTCTAGTAGTTAAGGAATTTGTGTTTCCTAACCCAAACAAAACATGGAGGTAATTTAACTATTTAAATACATACATACTTTAATATCTTGCAGTGAATGTACAAGGAAATACTTTTTGTTCCTTTTCATAGTCACAAAGGAAAAGCAGTACAAGACATTCAAACACATAGGAATTAAGATAATTGTTTAGGAAAACAAATTAAGCTTAGCCTTAACTCACCATTTTCTCCTACTGTCATGGGAATATTTATTTCCAAATATGATCCTGCACCGACATTTACGTGTACAGCATTAGTTTCCTGTATTGCAAGAAAGAAGTAAAGTCCAAACATTACTGCTAGGCTCGCTGCAACAACCAGCGTACTTTATGCCTCTGGGTATCATTATCCACACCTGGATTAAAGCATCAAATGACCAAAGTCTTTCTTGCCTTCCGAAAAATTATTAATGAACTATCTATGTGCAATGATAGCAAATAACACCATTTTTAGGCTTAACACACTGTCTTAGGTCCACTAATAGAAACAGCCTAAGAGGGCAGATGAATATGTATTTCTAACACTACGCTTTCTAACCTTTGCAGTCAGAAAAAAAGAAGAAAACAGGTGTACAATGAAGACGCACTACAACCCATTTATAAGCGTAGCAACAGGGGAAAGAAAAATCCAAACCTCTACACATATGCATCTTTTGTTCCCTTCACTATCATCTCTCCAATAACATTAGATATTCATCCAATATCAGAAGAAACTATCTTTTCATCATGGTGAGCTTCATCATAATGAAAGATTGCACAGGAAGTGTCCAGATCCTGAATTCCCAAGACTGCAGGAGCTGGCATGGCTTAAGATGTAGCTTTAACGCTTAGAAGAAACTTAAAATAAAGCAACAATTATTAATGCCTCTCAGCTAATATTTCTCTTTGAAGGGTTTACCCATAATTATGGAAGAATAAAACAAAAATCTCCTAGCTTTTGAAACCATAGTTCTGTAATAATCACCTGAGACAAGTAAAAATACATAAAACCAAAAAGCACAGTGTAATCAAATTACACAAGTTATTTTCCAGGTAAGTTTTCATTATTTACCCTATTTTTGGTAAAAAGCAAATCAATGGTGGCATCTGCAATAATATTCATCCGCAGTTCAAAAGCAAGGATCTGTCTTGGTTTCCCAGGCTGAGCAATTTCTGAGACTTTCATAACTTGGTAGTCTGGTGGGAAGAAAAACTTCCACAAGCAATCCCTAGTGAGGAAGAAGGAAGAAAAAAAATTAAAAAAAAGGAAAGAAAAGAGTTGGTTCTATTCAAATATCTATATATATATTTATACATATTTATGCATGTATTTGGTTCACTTAATTATTTGCCAGTTAGCTGAGTCTTTAGACAACCACTGGGTGTGATAAGAAAAAAATGTTCGTTTCAAGTCTTCATCATGGGTGCCTTCCAACTCATTACTGAAATCTCCCAAAGTTTCCATGATAAGTGACTTTTGGATGAAAGCCATAAATGGACAGACCATAAATGATTTAGAACTAAAATATTTTAATTCAGATGGCAAATAAGCTATGTTTTTCTTCTTATTCCTGATCTTTGGTTTACAAATCTGCTACAAAAATATAGCAAGAAGAAATCTATTTATGCTTCGATTTGTGCATAAATAATTGATGTAATGCCCAGAAATAAACAAAATACAAAACTTTAGGACCTCAGAATGAGAGTGAAATTAAGCCTGCATTTCTGCTGACTTGTATCTGAAGATGCAACTACATGAAAAGAAAGCCACAGCAATGAAGCACAGACAGCATAGCTTGTAGAGGTCTCGAGGTGGTGGAAGTCTAAGAAGGATAGCAGTATCCTGCACCCAGCACCTGACCACTATAGCCACTTAAAAGTTTAAAACAAAACAACACCACCACCACCACAAAGCCCTCACGAACACCACACAACACACGCTGTCAAAAGCCTGGAGAAACACAAGATTTTACTGTATGGCGCATTAAAGATCGGTATTTGTAGAAGCCCTTACATGAATTGAGAGTACAAAGTCTGTAGAACTACAGATCTGTGCTTCTAAAACATTCAGGCACTTTCCAAAATTCTATCTTCTATCCATGGCACAGTGCGAAAGTGTTCCCAGCTATGCATCTATGAACTCTATGGATACTGCATAGGCACCAAACTGCCTTCTGTTCAACCACTTAAAATTATAAAAAGCATACCATCATAGAGCAAGCTTTCTTGGTAATATTAAAAATATCATTAACAATTCACTGACTTCATGTTCCTAGCAAAGCCCTGTTCTAGAAATTGGCATTTTCCCTTAAATTCTCTAAGACACTGTCACATCTAATGACTACTCTTTGGTCTGCCATCCTCACACTCCTAAGAGACAGTTAATCATAATAGTTTCACAGGAGAATTAATGGAGGCCAAGAGAAGCATCAATCTGTAATTAATAGGGGAAAAGAGGGAAAGCACTGATGATGTCACTTTTACTTAATAGTCCTTTCCTCTTTAAACAATTCTATTGTCCCCACCAGAAACTCACACGCAAAACATTGAGGGCTAAGTGAAGAATAGTAGTAGAGCTCTGCCCTAATATTTTGTCACTAAAATACCTAGATAATAAACACTTTGGAGACCTCATCAAGCAATTGATTCTCCTAAGCAGGGATAAATGATTCTTCCCTATTTTCATAGCCAGATTTGTACTTCCATACAATTTTCTCATCAATACACAATGTATTCTCATCCATGAGCTAATAGGAGCTTGACAAGTCTAAAGGTAACCGATTAAAAGGTTAAACCCTTAGGTATGTAACACCTGATAAATAGCAAAACTACTTAGCTCACAAAAAAAAGGAACATAATTTATTAATTTAATAATAAAAATACACTGAGTGATCCTAACTTTGGAAGGCCAACAAGATAAACAACAATGACTTTACTACTACTACTAAAACCACCGTGGCAGGACTCTTTTTTAGATTGTCTAGTCTACCCCAAACATTAAAAGTCTGAGCAATCGCACACTGGAAACTTTAGAATGTTTTCTCAATAATAATAAAGATTTAAGCTGATGATGTAAATCATGGTACTACCTCTGCCTGTCAGCCCAAGGTCCATAGTTGAAGTCTGTTCCTTTTCCACAAACAATATCCAAACCCCAGCATGGTGGCAGATCCTGTAATTTGCTGTCTTCGTTGTTTGCTTCTCCATCATTACTTTCCTCCGTCTCCTCTGGTACAAGACCTATATTACAAAATAAAATAAACAGATTATTAAAGGAAGCTGCTTCAAATTAGCATGAAAAATGTTTCCTAAGCACAAGACAATTAAAGTGTCCTGATGTCAGTTTTATTTGAGACCACTACGTTATGTAAATATCAAGCTGCAATTCAAAGCGGACTCCCAGGGCAAGGGCAAGAATACGACCAAAAATCCTCAGGATTTTCTGGAGCACTGCTCACTGATGTCAGTGAAATGCTGACATAAATGGGAGTTTTATCTCTTAAGTATGCTTTTTACCAATACGGGCTTTCATGCGTCCACATTCAGTTAAGAACCTTACTTACAAAGCAAGTTTTGATACAAATAAGATTAAGTTAAAATCATTTCTACACACAATGCAAGCAAATAACAAGGATAAAAAGGAAGACTTACTACAATAGACCCAGAGTTACTAGTGAAAATTCAAGCAGTCGTTCAGCAACAATCCGAAATTGCCACCTATCCTACACGAGTATATATCATTATTGAACGCGCTACCTTTGTTCAAGATTCAGGCAATACTTTAAGTGGAGTCAGAGCAAAAGCTTTTGCAAACCAAAAAAATTCCAACAAAATAAAGTGGTAATATAATGCACTGGATTTAAAGTGAAAAAGACAGACATTGCAATATTCAGAAATCAATGCATCAAATAAACTTCCCAAAAATCTCAGCAGATATTGACTAAATTGTTTCCGCTCCTGAAGTACTTTTGGAAACCAACATCATTTAAGTTTACAGCTTAAAACGTAACTTGTTTCAAGAACAAATATCAAGATTAATTGCTTCCATGTTGCATATAGACTTGCAGAAGGCACTGCTGACAGAGTACATATATCTATACAAAACTACTCACTGATAAAAAAGTTTGTTCTACATGTACAGTTATTTCACCTATGGAATTCCCCGGGCCTCTTCCATGAAATGGTCTGGAAGTTGACAACCGCCATTAAAAAGAACGCAGCTCAAAATTTCACTCTCTTCTAAATTCGAAACACGTGACCTCTCTCCCATTTGTTTCAGTGGAAATTTCTTTCATTTGCAGAAAAAATAACTTATGAACTTATAAGCGTACTTATGAAGGCTTTTATCGGCTTCAAAACACTACACCAACACTTTCAGCATAGAAATTTTTTGGCATTAAAAAAAAAAAAAAGAAGAAATTGTCTAGGAAGCCCAGACAATTCAATCAACAAATACCCTTCAAATCCGTTAAAACTGCATTGAACAGAAGGTACCTGGTTCATCCATATAGTAATAGATATCAACATCATTGGACTGCATTACAACAAAACCTTCACCCATCAGC
This sequence comes from Burhinus bistriatus, assembly GCA_013397275.1. Taxonomy (NCBI): domain Eukaryota; kingdom Metazoa; phylum Chordata; class Aves; order Charadriiformes; family Burhinidae; genus Burhinus; species Burhinus bistriatus. Next base: position 2,667,367 of record VYXH01000334.1, read on the forward strand.
CTCGGTGGTCTGTAATGGAAAAGAGTGCAAAGATAAAGATTAAAAAGCAATGCATGGAGATTAATCTTTATGAATTCAAGTAATTTTAAATGCAATAGATTACATAGGTCAGGCTCACTTGTAGCTTGTTAAGTAGTGCATATTTAACCACCGACTCATCAATAAAACTGCTATCTGTATCAAGTAAGCCAAGAGCAGAGATACAGTGTATGTGGTACCTGACCAGGAAGATTTTGCAGGCAAGACTCAAGTTTGATGCAATCCCAAGATGCCAGCTCCATGTGTCTGCACTGGTCTTGCAGGCAGCCTGCAAGAGCCACAGGTACCTTCTCTACCAGGCATCAGTTTCGTGACATTACCAGAAGGGCAGACAGAACAGACAGAAGCGCCCGGGCCACACCACAGTCGGTCCAAATGCAGCTGTTTGTAAGCTAAATTTGAAGTGCAGGTTATAACTTCAGTTCCTCTCTTTCCCTCCCTATCATGCTGCGATTTCTCGTCTATCTGCTACCTCAGACTAAATGAGCTTCTGAAAACAAACATTGTGAACTTTCAAGTCTATCTGGTCTCAAGTCTCCTCTCAAAAAGGCAACTGTCCTATTGCTAGGCTATGTCTACCCTGATTTTGAAAAAATACTTGATCATTAAGTTATGATTGCTATTATTACATAAAGTAACTAAAATATTTAGTTAACTCAAGCAAGAAGATACCAGGTTCCTCTCCACAAAGGCATTTCTCAGGTATTATAGACCACAGCCAACTACCAAAGTTTTATTTTCAATGTTTCTTTCTATTAAGAGTTCCTTTCTCCTTGTCCTAGATCATTCTTTCACTTGCTAATTGTTTTCTTACTAAAATAGCACTCTAAACCAAAGGGACAAGACCTCTTCAGTAATTAGACCATTAGTTAAAAAAAAAAGGCTGTTCTTCCTTAATAACATTTCCCTCAATATAAAAGGATCTAAATGATGAAACTAATACACGAAGCACTTCTCCTAACACTACTACATTGGTATATTAGAATCCCTTTCTTACAGTGTTACCACATGTTAATTTGCATATTACATTTTATAGTAGTAATAATATTATAATATGAAAATTCTAATTTTACTGCAAAAGACGTTTTTGCTACTTTTCAGCCACTTTTCTAAATTTTGACCTCTTGACAAAAAAAGAAAATTCCAATGACAGAAATACAGTGTCTAAGAGTGTGACCCATTAGAAGCACATTGCCCATCTTACCACAACTCAAACACAGGGAAGCTTGGAAAATACGGAAGACAGCAGATGCAGATCACATGCTCTGCCAGAAGTTCTTCAAAAGCAACAGAGCAGGAAGCTTAAAGATCAATTTTATTTTGAGAGTAACAACAGCAGTGAAAGATGAAATACTTTCTATTCACCCCCAATTTTCCAATTATTTCTTTTTTCTGTCCAAAACTTAATTGGCCTCCCCAGTGAGATGCAAATAGAGCAAGGTGTGAAAAAAAAATTGTTTAGTGGTTCAGGAACAGAAGTGGGAAGGAAAGCATTTAGAGATATATATAAATAGTAGTTCATGTGAAGAGCTCAGTTTATTCTGCCCACACTCCTCAATAGGCACACGCAGGTCAGCAAGACTGTGAAGCGCAGCGTGGCACGGCAACCTCAGTAACTTCAGCCTCTCGAGCTGAGCATACCACCAACGGCGGGGTCAAAGGATGCCACTCTGCTTTGTAAAGCAAGAGAGGGGAAGCTCACATAACTTAGGAGCCTGACAGTAACTTCTATGTCCAACACAATCATTTGCCATCGTCTGACCACAGTCGCCCTCAGCGGGGCACACCAGCGGGCAAAGCCTGTATCTCATTTCAGCAGCTCAGCGTTTCACAGTGAAGGCCAGGCAGCCACAGCACGAGGTGGCCTCTCTGTGATGGTAAACTGTACTTACTCCGTGCTGCTCGACCTGGTCGGTGTTTTGTTCCGTGAAATACAGAATGCTATAGCCTTTTCACATGAAGTGCAGTCCCCTCTGTGACAGCATGGAGTGCATAGGTCTCGAAACGCTATATACAGATTTACCTAAGCCGATAGAAATAGGCATCTGGACAATGCTCTTAGTCATACGATTTAGTTTTAGGTAGTCCTGTGAGGAGCAGGGAGTTGGGACTCCATGATCCTTATGGGTCCCTTCCAACTTGAGATATTCTATGACTCTATTCTATGATTCTAAATACACTGGAGAAACTACATTACTGTTTTAGTAAAAATTACCGTAAAGTATGAAAATACAGGGCAGATTTAACAATGGTTTACTTCTGCCTGCCTTACTGACTCAGAATAATTAAAATTTTGTTTTAATCTAAAACACTATCTTAAATAGAATTACAAAGAGTTTTTAAGCTAAGTCTTCTTCGAGATGGGCAATTTGACTTAACTCCATGGCCTAACAGAAACTGTCATTTAGCTGTAGGAAAGAGAGAAGTATCTACAGGAAAGCTTTAGAAGCTGACAGAATGGCCAAATCCTCCTGTCAAACATCCACTGCCATGACATCCTCATCACCTTTGCCATACTCCACTTTCTGAAGGAAAGCTATGAAGTCTTACACTAAACGGATGTGGAACGGGAAGAAAAAACAACCAAAACCCCACATGGTAGCTGAACATCTTCCTCAGTCCTTTTCCTCTAATTCTTTTAGTATACATCTTCACCTTGTCTGCATATTCTGTTAAACACTTCTCTCTTGCTCTTGTTCTGATCTGTCTGAAATCACTACACTTGTATAAAACTTTTTGTCTGTTCAGTGTGGGTTTTTTCCCCACAAAGAGGAAAGTTCTTTTCTGCATCGTCATGCCGTGCTACTAGTTTTTTGATTCCTTTTTTAAGAAGAATATGAAAATATATAGTAGATGACTGAAGCAGCATATAATTTTACATTATCAAAGCATTACAGGCCACAGCAAACACAACACAGCAGCCAAGAAAAGCAGTGTCTTTCCTTATGCCAGTCCTAGGATGGTCATAAATTAGGTGATAACCGACAGGTGGTGAACACAGTAGCAAACTGATTTAGATTTAAGACCAACATATATTTTTCTTAATGGGGATGAATTCCATGATCAGTGTTCACTGCACAGCCATGCAAAAAGAAGACAACAGTACTGCTTCTTTTAGCTGCATTCTCAGCTTATAGTGCACGTGAAACTACCTCTGCAGAAAATGGGAGAGGAAGGTACCTAATGAGGCCGCCTAACCCACCCTCAGCAGGAATAATTGCACCTTGCGGACTTAGCTGATGGAGGTGGTAGAACCCTAGAAAGCCCACTGCAGGCCATTTGCAAAAACAAATTACATAATCTCATTATCATTCATTGCCATTATCACCACCATTAAAAAGTATTTCCTCATATCTATCCTGAACTTCCACTTTGAGCCTGCTCAGTCACTGCTCTGCAAACTTATTCTGCTTTGATCTGCTTTTCCTAGCACAATTTTTTTTCCTTGGGTTTTGGAGGATTTATTTGCAAAAAGTGATGGAGGCATTGAGATATCAGTTTGTAATGTAATATGACAGTTTTCAAGGTGGGTTTTTGATGTTTGTATTGATTAGTCAGTCTGTTACAAATTTCATCAAGTCACTTAGCTGTTTTTTATACGTGCATTGCCTGCAGGAATTTCTGAAAGTTAAGACAACCAGCTTAATTTTTAAGCCAAAGAAGCATAAGAGGGCAGGCTCTAAAGATTCAAACATTCCCATTTCCAGTGAACTGGGTCATTTGTTGAATCTACCCAGTAAATTAGGGCACGTTTTCTGCACAAATGCCATCCTTCAGCCATCAGGGGCTGCAGGGATGGTAACAGCATGAAAAGAAAATACTTAGCGGAAGCAGGAGAAAAAGCTAATAGTTTGAGTATCTTAATCCTATTTTGTTTTAATCTTGTTTGTTTTCAATATTAGTTGGAGAAATTTCCTTTGTCGTCATGTTGGAAGAGTAAGATTCTGTACACATCCACAGAATGTTCTTTGAAAACATATAAAAGCATATTATAGATGGCAATATTTGGCTGATACAAAGCCAATTAAGGTACAGTCAAATGATGTACAGTTTACTTCCAAACATCATACTTCATTCTCTCGATATGGTTGCTTAGGAGGTATAAAACAGGTATAATCATTTTACATGAACTCATACGTGCAATTGTCCAAGGATGCTATATATTATTTAATTTTTTGGAGCAAATAATGCTTGTGAAACACGTTGAAATTTAGCATTTTTGTCCAAATCATCTGTTGAATACATAACGTTGTAAGTATTAAATAAGATAATGCAGAAAATTATGCCTATGATGTTCATACCATATCAATCAGGGATGTTAATATAATATGCACATAAAAGTCCTGCTGGTTAAAGTGTAATAAAACGAGAATCCTAGTGTCAAATCCCTTCATGCAAGCACCCTTGCTTTTGTTTGACTTATTACCATTCAGTTTGTTAAAGCTGCATAACCCCACTTATGCGGAATACACAGAGGTAAAAGGATCAGCAATCTGTTATCAAGAGATAACATGATTTCTCCTATAGTAAGTATTGTGCAGCTTTTGCCCATTTTTAAAAAATATTTTCCAAGCCACACGCAAATCAGCTCTACAGAAGTCGACACCTTAAACCTTGCATTTATCCTAGAAATCCAGTGCTGTCAAAGCCTGCGTACAGCTATAGTACCTAAGCGAAGGAAAAGAAAAGTTGAATGCAGGATGCCCCATCCCTGGAAACAGTCAAGGTCAGGTTGGAGGGGGCTCTGAGCAACCTGATCTAGCAGAAGATGCCCCTGCCCATGGCAGGGGCGTTGAACTAGATGACCTGTTTAAAGGTCCCTTCCAACCCAAACTATTTTATGATTCTGTGACTAATCATAGAGCAGAACACACCAAAAAAAAAAAAAAAAAAATCTACAACGAGATAGGAAAAACAGTACTTTTCTCCATAAATAAAACAGTTTCAAAGATCCAACACATTTAAAACCTTCAGAGCGGTACAAATGCCAACCCAAAAACTGTTGTCCCAAAGCGGGGTCGTTTACCTGGTGTGCAAGATGCCAATATACACACATAGCATATTTATATAATTTCTGCAGAGATGGGTGCTAGGTGGTAATCCACAAAGCTAGCACACTGGTCTACAAAGTCCTTGAAATACTTATACGGTTCAAAACACAGAAATACACACCCTTAATTATTGGTTAGTACCTTATCTTAACAATTTCTATTGGTTAGTACAGTCTACACTAAGAAAATTAAACTCACAGAAACACAACCAACATTCTTTTCTTGGTTTTCTTAAAATAAATAATAAAATAATATGGAAACAAAAATACCCGAAACTTACTCATCATTTTGAAGACCTACGTATCTTGGACTTGGAACCAGCATGACTCTAACATTTTCCAATTTTCCTTTCACGATGTGCATAAACTGATCAAGGTGGCTCGAAGGCGGTTTTGTGGTGTATGTCAAAAAAGCATCATCAAAGTTAATACAAAGTGTTTGTGGCTGATAATGATTTCCAAATGCCAAGCGACCCTAAATCGAAAAGAAAACCCAATTACTCACTATACACTGCTCTTTTTTTTTATATATATATATATGTAAAAAAAAAAAAAAAAATTACCTATAATAATGCAGTTTAACCAGCTATATGCAAATAAAGACCATGGACAAAAATCTTGGCCATATTCTGTGCGTGTCTAAAAAATACTACCTTGTACTTAAACCCTCAATATTCTATCTCATATCACCTCAAAAACAGTCTTCCTGGTTTTTTGGGAAGCAACATCAACTTTTAAGGAATATGTCCAAATATCCCTATTAAAACATGCAGGGAAGAAAAGAAAACAGAAGAAAAAAAACCCAACCCCAAACACCTCCCAAAAACCCAACACACCATACACTGTACAACACCCATTACCTAGCTTAACTACTTGGTGTTATTCTTGAAAACATTGCAAGTCTAAGACACAAGTATTTCCCCACAACAGAGAACATAACTATCAGCACCAGCAGGATTTGTGACTGTGTCAGGGGAGTGCTGGTGGTGTCATTTTAAAACTTTTTTAAATCATGGACAACAAAACCTCAAAAAGAACGTATAAGAAAAATGAAAGTCAAGCCTGATTTTTAAGCATATACTGCTAAATATTTTCATTATCAGGGTCTTTTCACTTACTGTGCTCACGTTGACTTTAATGACAGGAATAAGCGATCTCCATGACGAAGAAGGGTCTTGAGATTCTGTTTTTACTTTAACACTACAGGAAAAAAATGGGGGTTATTATTTTGTCTTTTCTGTAGAAGAACTACCCAACCTTTTCTTCTAGGGGTCTTCAGCGCACAGATCTCAGGGAACACTCCTTCCCACAGGGGTGCCTCCTGTAAGGGACCTGCTAGCAGACTACTGCAGACTCCTCCAGAGTCCGGTAGAACAGCAGGAAGCATAAGCTATGCCTTTGGTGCTGGTATATTGAGCTGACACAGGCAGAAAACGAGCATGCCATGTTTAATACAGAGCAATAGTTCTTAAACAGTTCAATAAATCTTTCTCAGAGGAATTTGGTCTGTTCCAAATATTCCTATCTAGGTGTGGGATTTTTCATTTCCCAAGACACATCCTCCCCAAAGTCCTTCCTGCACCAGTTAATAAGGGCATAAGATGAAAACACGAAGAGACTGGCTTGGAGGCACAACCCTTACCCAAACTCAGGACTGCCACAGCATCCTGCAGCTGTCTGCTATGTAATTTAGTAAGACATACTGGCCTGGCCAGCAGCAGTGGAAGGACACAAGTCTCATTAGATCTTCTCTGTTCGTGCCAATAAACCAGTCTGGTATGACTCTGCCCAAAGATAGGCTTGTTATTGAACGTGTGACTCCATTACACATAAGCCACATAGAACTACTCCTTATAGACCCGCACCATGTTGTCTGGGGTACCCCAAAAAGAGGAATAAAATAAGAAAAGAAGGTTTGTGTAGCTATACACAAACACACACCCCTAAAAAGACAACTTGTGAACTTAGCCCAAGTTTAAAGCTCAAAAACCAATTAAGTCCTCCCAATGCCATATAGATCCTCAAATTTTGTCTGTTCCATGTCTTGAGCAGCTATTACTTCTACTGAGCAATACCATTATTATTCTGCAAGCATAATCCTCTTCAACACACGCTCCCTTTCCACAGTGTGCTTCAAATAGATTTTTCAACCTGTCTCTGAACATTAAACAAGGGGTGTTTGGTTTGTTTGGTTGTGGTTTTTAATTATTATGGTAGGAAGTCTGAGGAAAGGAAAAAGATTTAGGCTGTCAGGCTTGTCAGAGCAATTTCTCTCTCAGCTGTGCTTCAACCATTTGGCCTCCAGAGCATATGTTAACAAAACATTACCCAATTAGTTCAGCACTTTGCAGAACAAAGCATCAACAAAACAGCAAAATGAATAATAATTTACCTTTCAAGATTGGTATGTGTTCTCTGCCTCCCGTTTACTTGTGCTTTTTCATCATCTTTCTTTGCTGGAATTATTGTGGGATCCAAGCCAAATAGTTCTTGAAGTTGTCCATAAAGCTCAGAACGGTTGTACACATGAAATTCAAAGTCATTCACCATAATATACAGTCGTGTTTCTGCCTTTGGATCTAAACAAATAGTAGGAAAAGAGTTTCTAATTCTATTCCAACATTCCCATGCAATATTTACAGTTTTTCAAATACGCAGATTTTGCAAAAACAATCTACACAGTAGTGAATGCCTGCTGAAGTACATATTAAAAAGCAATAAAAAACTCGACAAAATAGTTACACCATTCCAAGTAAATCAGTAAAATTTGGCAAGTAAGACAGTTACATACAAAATATAAAACCTGAAAGGCATTTCAGCCTTAGGTCACAATCCAAAAATAAATCCACGCAGGAGCTGCACAAAACAGTAAGTGAGGTTTATTCTGTCTCATACATAAAAACAAACAAAAATCCCTCTTGATGCACAGCACAGAAGCCTCAGTGCCAACTTCTGCTTTTTAGCACAGATATCAGTACTCGAGATCAATTCAGTCTCAAAATCCAAATGGTTTTCTAGCCAAGCTGTGTGGTATAGCAGGCCTGAACTGGGAAAAAGCTTTCTTTTACAGAGAAACAGAAAACATTAATATGCAGAACTAACAAGAAGTATACTCATTTTGCACAATCAGTCAACATTTTCACAAATTTAAAATTTTAACTGTAATATCAGCTTGACTCTCTGATACTTAAAAACTAGTTTAACAACCGCTGATCGCATACAGAGCTGTTTGTCACATACTTTGACATACTTTTGCCCCAGATAGTATGACCTAATTATGTAGTTAATACGAGGAAAAAGCTCGCACAATTTCCCCCTAATTACCCAGTTGAAAGAGCGCCTGTTACACTTCCACTCAAGAGACCTGAGCTGCTCTAAAACCTGATGTGGTCTTTCTAAGTCAAAGAGACTTTAGGAAGCTGAAGCATCAATGGTTACTACAGCAGTCCTCCATCTGTAACTCAGGGGGTACAAACTGAAGGCAACATTTCCCACAGACACCATAAATTAAGAAGTCAGAGGGAACAGCACTGCTGTTGTGGTCAGGGTCAAGAGAAGAAAGGCATCTGCCTGAGAACCAAAGTTCAGAGACACCTGCTTTATTAAATGCACCCTCTCTGCTAACAAACTCGTCTGTCCCCCGATGCCACGTGTCTATGCAACACTCCCGTCCCAACAACAGTAACCCACGTTTTACCCCTCACACCTAAATTACCAGAAATTTCTGTTTTTTGTTTTTTTTTTTTTTTTTTAATAAAGTGTAAGACAACTCCAGAAAGCACTGACATCACAGTTTTCTTGAACAGGAGACAGAGGAAAAGTTAATAAGCCAGTTTCGGTTCCTTCCTGTTTTCATAAAAGCACTATCAAATCCGTTCGTCCATGTCATCCTTTGCCTATATCTTATTGATGCAAGTTAACATTACCAACAAAGACTGGGATACACAACTGTTCACCTGGGAGATCTCAAATCATCAAGAACACAAATAAATGTAATTTTTCAATTCCTGGAGGAAAGCATTAGACTTCATTAACTAAATGAAATCATATGTAATAATTCATTTCTTTAATAACAAAAGTAAGATTTGACCTCTACAGACCAATTTGGTTGCCTGACACTTTCAGAAAAGAGGGGAAAGAAAAAAAAAAAAAAAAAGAAAAAAAAAGAGGCAAGGAAAAAGCAACAAGCACATTTGAATGTCATTTAGTTAAATGATTCAAAGAAGCATATATGTAGGTCATGTAAAAGTAACTACCAGATTGATAGCAAAACACTGAAGTTTTATCAACATTTGTTGGAATCAAGGTGACTAATATAGCCAAGGCTTTGACATTTGCTTCATACAAAGTTTAATCGAGATGTATTATTTATTTACTATTTATTCAAATGTTTGTATCACAATTCAACATAAATATACCCACTAAATAAAACCTAACGGGCACATGAAACAAATCACTCCCTACAACAAAAAGTAGAGGAATTGGTTCTCAAAACAGTATTCCCCCTTCAAAAAGTACCTCACAAACTGCACTATATGGTTTTAAAACGTGAAAATTGATAATCTGCTGTGGCATCTAAACCAAGACATCTGGGTGTCCCCTGTTCAAAACATAATCCTCCAACTTTTGTTCCTAAACCACTTTCATTTCTCAAGTACGTACAAAACCTAGTCTCAAGTCCCAGTCTGGTTTACCTTCACGCTCAAGGCAGGAAGACGACACAGATACTTGACTTTTTCTGTGAAGTCTTTTCACCATTGGTATGACGTGCCTACTACAAACACACCACCGTGATGAAAAACAGATTGCACTTGCTAGCTCAAACTGAGGAGCTTTTAAAAAACCACAGCAAGAAATGCAACTTCGCTACAGGTTATCAATAATCATTATCGAAACTTTCTGTGGTTCAAACCTTCTCTTATGCAAGGAACTGCGATTGAGTCTTTATGAGAAACATCCTTAAATTACAATGCAACCCAAGTCTTACATCAACATTTACTTTAGATTCCAGTGGGCAGGTTGACAATGCATCAATTTTGCTAGGTTAGCTTTCCTCTTCTCAGAGGAATGGTAACAAAATAATTTTCTTAGCTTTAGAACAAATGTGGAAAAAAACCAAACTAGAACGCAAAGCTTTTTCATTTTTCCTTTTTCTGACAGAAAGGTTTAATAGTAATGCTTCCTAGCATCCATTACTGTAATCTACCCTTTGATCATAAACACATATTGACTACCAAAAGTTCAATAGGAAGAGTATACCATGAAGCATTTTGCAAAGCACATACACCAGAGTGAAGGAAACCGTTCTCCAAGTTTGCCCTCTTTTTCCTAATAACCTTCACTCTTCTCTGACAAACCTCAGATCCCACCCCTTGCTTAGTTTTTATTTCTTTGTGTATCCTCGTAACACTTGAAAAGTCCGTGGATCTCAGCGAGTCAGCAGTGACTGGCAGGCACTGCTACATTCTTCAGGTCCTCAGGAAGAAGGCTGAGAAGCCATGTAATTAGAAAACAGTTATCAGGGGAAAATATTCCCAGTAACACATGAACATATTCCATGGGTGTGTGGAACAATACTGGACTTTTCTTACCAACAGAGTAAGCTGAAGTTATATCAAGATCCAATATGTAAATCCTAGCATTAAAAACAATTTCACTTTGTCATAACTTACGGAAAATGTCAAGTACTCATCATCACTCAATCTTATTAAAAGGTCACTTATTTTGCTTCCAGGGAAGACTTTACAACTTGTATGACGGGGTTGGATGAACATTGAAGCCCTCTGTGGTTCTAAAATCTCTGAACATACGAATGAATTTCTAGTCCTTCTCCTCCCACAAGCTCAGTGGGGAATATATGAGTCTGCGCTACCTTCAGCACATGCCTTCAGGAGACAGAGACACATACAAGCTCCGTACACAAAGACAGCCGTTAGAATATTTAAGATGTCCCCATGCTGAAGTTCAGCTCCTTGTGTACAATTGTAATGGTGCTCAACGTTGATAATTTTACCACTCTTACCAAAGAGGTGATGTCAAAGACACCTGAAATGAACTGAAAGGGAGCTCCCTTATTAAGGCCTCCAAGTATTTCAGGATCCTTCACTAGCCTCCCATATGTGCACAAAAAAACCCTCCTCAAATACTCTAAATATCTCTCAGAATAAAACAGAATGAGGTTACATTATTTCTACGCTAACAGTTTACTGTTAAACTTTATCACCACGATGAAAAAACAAAATCCTATTCCTGTTGCATTTCACATTATTGTTAGGAGCACCCTGCACTTCAGTTACCGCACTTAAAAACAAAAAAAACCCCACAACGCTAGGAAACTAATCATTATTGCTTATATCTCAGTCTTCATAAGATGTATTTTTTCCAAGGAAAAATATGAAAATATTTAAGGCTTGTGTTTTCGTAAGAATCTGGTGGGATTTTTGTTAACAGCCCTGATTCAGTCTATGTGTTTTTCTGTAGGAATATCTCAGCTCTATTTTGGTTTTTTTTGTTTTATGAGGGATCTGAAACAAAGGTATGCACCAGTAATGTCTAGCTACAACAGGTTTCCCAATCATTCTGTGTGACAGCTTCAAGGAAGTAATCCTTGAACAAAACATAAATCTTTAAGGTGCAATGTACCATCAGCCTTTGCAATTTGATCAGGTACAGGTATTTCTCTTGCGATCAAGCAAATTGAAAAGTATTGGGAAGAATATTCTACAATAGACTAAGAATCACTGAAGATTTTATTTTTCATTTAAGGTTAAAAATGAAAGCATCTCTGCTAAATAATCAAAATGTGATGTGTGCAAGGTTATTCTTCCTAGGCAAATGAGTAACTATTTAAGAGAATATTTTATTCACGTTCCTTTGTTGTCAGACTTATACACCTCTGACCTCCTTGGTTACTCATATTATTTGTCCACTAATTATGCAGTCCTAAATGCCAGCAGAAGAGGTTAAAGCCTTGCAATACTGCTAAGCAAAAATACCGCCATAAAAGACAGACACAACTATCTTTACTGCATTAGGTTCAATTCATTTTTTCATTCTGTGAGCCACTAGAGAAATCTGTTTTAACTAGCAGATGAAGAAAATTCTATGAAAACCTGTTGGACAATAACCTGTGGTTGAAAAAATCTAATTAACTCTAAGACTAGCTTCCCCTTTTTGAATTAGTCTTCTTACAGAATAAAGAACTTGAATTGTGTCCTGTCACCTCAGAGGCTCAGTAATGCCTCAATAAAAAGAAGCAAGCAACTCCTCCTAATTCATATCACTATATTGAATGGTGTATCGTGTTTACCTGCATCACATGTATGCAGAACTCTACCACTGTTGAGTTGGTACTGACAAAGCAACATCTGTACGAGCTTGCTGACAAGTCTCAGAAGCTTCACACCAAAGACCACTTCCAAAGGGGAGATGGGAAAAAGAAAGCCCTCCAAAATTCAGTGACCCTCTCAATTAGTGCCCTCCTCAACTGCAGACAGTTGCCATTTCTGGACCTCCTTGAATTAGCAATGGAGTTGTGATGCTTCAAAAGTCAAGACAGACAAGACCTGAGACTCACTCAACCAGTTTCTAATCCTATAAACAACTAAGCAGACATCAGAAGGCTCCTTATGTTTTCTCACAGTGTCTTCCACAGATACAATTAATCTCTTGCATCCGGTGCTAATCGTTCTTCTTCAGCCAGAGATAAGGAAGAAAAATAAATGAATTTTTCACACTTCCCCACTTATATGACCACAGATGTCATCAGGAGAGAGGGTTATCAAATACTAAAGAACATCGCCTACCTTAACACTTTTGCTAAAATACTGACAGCACAAAACTAAAACCTGAAAAAAAATCACTTCCAGAACATAAGAAGTCTCTATCATAGTTATAAACTTCAATACAGGGTCAGTTATGCTTAGACTACAGCTAAGGAAGGCTACTATTAAGATTAATGGTTTGTCTTAAGAAGGGTTCAAGTCCCTGGTAATGAATGCTGTATTTATTTCATTGTGCTGTTCTATTCTACTAACACAGATGAACTAGTTAAAAGAACCCATACCTTCTGATGATTCAATGTACTCTAGTTACATATTAACATATCAATTACACACATGCGATTGTGCAAAGGAAGTGTTTTTCTGTAGGCTACCTATAAACTTGAAACTTTGAAACTTTTTTGAGAAACCTACCATGCTGTTTCTGCTTAGGGTTGTACATCTTCCACCAGCGAAATATGATAAATCCGTCTTGAATTCTAAATCAAATAAATTAGATAAAACAGAAGTTGAGACCAATAATCCAAAACCCTATGTGCAGCTGCATGACATGTTGCCTTACGCAGTGCACAGATCTGCAGTTGCAGCAGTGTACAAGCACTATAAAAGCATGAAGCATTACAGCATAAAGCATACAGTATAATATTATACAATTACTACATTAGCTGAAACTTGTATAAAACCCCATATCCATTGCCTTCTCAAGGCTTTCTAAATTTAACAGTAAGAATCAAAATCAGAAACCATTTGCTAGCAGTTCATGAAACAAATTCCAGTAAATAAATGCAAACCACTTGGCCAAAATGAATCTTCCAGACTTACAAGTGGGAGCATGAGGGAGTGAAAGACATTAATGAAAAAGCAGTTCTCCTTCAAACTCAAGTTGTTTTCTTTTACAAATATTAAGGACAACTAGAATCTTATCCAGTATTTGCTTCCAGTTGATAACGCTCAAACAGCAAGTGAACTAACAAGTATCTAAGAATGTCTAACTACTATTATCGAAAGGGTCAGTTTATTTTTAACATTTATAAATATATTCATTGCTCATTTGTAAGATGGTATTTTGATATGTTATTTAGACATACACATTTACTGTATTTGAAATCATTATTTAGAAGGCAACTCCCTTGGAAATCTGTACCTGATAGACATGTCTTCTGTGATGAAATAGATTTCGCGAACCATGACTTTTCCAGACAGCACAGAGAACGAAAAGGAACCTAGTATGAAAAAAAGTGTGTATCAGACATTAGCCTAAAGTTGTTGATGCTTTATTTTCTGAACAGGAAGAATATAGTATTCAATTACCTGAAATGGGTTTACTGGGTACCTTGTCTTCCCTTTGAAAATACACTTTCAGAGTGTATTTTCAGAGGAGAAGGGAAGTCAGAGATTCAGAACACACAAGACAAAAAGTACACAATTCTAAAACACGCTGGGTTTGGCACCACCCAAGAATACAACCAACCGCTGAGAGACACTAGTCACTCAGGAACATTCAGGTGCCTTGTGAAGCTTGTGAAAAAAGTTAGGAAAGTTATTTTGAACACGTGTAGCATCAAGCCATTGTATGCAAGACCATAATTAGAGAAATAAAGATTCCTGACAAAATAATTTTTCAAGTTTTAAATGGCTATAAAGTTTTCAGTCCAATTATTATGACAAATTGTGTTTACAGCAGGAAGGATTAATAAGCATGAAAAGACCAGCAGGTAACGCAATAGCCCATATTTTTCCTAAGGCTTTTCACCTCACTCACAGAAAGTTAAGTAAACCATGACTTAATTTATTTTTTTCTTTAAATTAACATTAATCAATTGAACCTAAGCTGTAAATCATGGGATTTAATTAACATTATGTTCTTTGTACTGCTTAAGTTTATGAAGAACACCATATTTTTGGCCAGCTATGTCCAGCTGCCTTTACTTAACAGCAGTTTCACAGAGAAATTTTAATAAAAGCCTATAGATCAAGTGTAGCAGTAGTATTTCATCTATATTGCTGTTCAAAAAGCTGGATTTGAAGACGATTTGGATTACAGTTCTTAAGTTCTTGAGGACATAAGCAAATTATTGCAGGTGTCTCTGGCAGGCAAACATGGGTGGGTTTTTTTAGTTTTAAGTTTTCACTACATTTATGATCAATAGTTGCAGAAAAAGTCCAGAACTGAAGTCATCATTACTCTGGGAAGCAGATAGAGGAAAGCATGGAAGAATAAATGAAAGAAAATTAAAAGTGTGATCAGAGTGAGGTTGTGGGATACAGCCCTCTGTGACTCAGCACCAGATATTTTTGTAATGTGGGTGAGTGCCCAAGTGATTTGTACTGACCTGTTTTATTCAAAAATGTTTTTTAAAAAAAAAAGTTAATGGATTTTGATGCAAATGTTCTAGCCAGTATAAATTCTACATATCGCAGTCCCAGTATGGATTAACATGATTAGTTGCTCAGACAGCTTATTTAGAAAGCAAGGACACTGCCATAACAGGGAGTCAAGGCTGCTGTGCACCTCTGAGCCCACTGCAGCGGTTGCTACCCATACTTCAGATCCCATATAACCAGCCTCAAAGGTGCAGGGGAGTGGGAAGCTGCACCCCTTAACACCAAATTATGAGGCAAGTTCAGAAGCAGATCAGGCAGCTTCCATGGGGGACTGAGAAGAGATATGGATTTGATGGGTGGACTGTTCAGTGGATGAGGAATTGGCTGGATGGTCGCATCCAGAGAGTAGTGGTCAACAGCTCAATGTCCAGATGGAGATTGGTGACAAGTGATGTCCCTCAGGTATCCATATTGGGACCAGTACTGTTTAATATCTTCATCAATGACACAGACAGTGGGATTGAGTGCACCCTCAGCAAGTTTCCAGACGACACCAAGCTGAGTGGTGCGGTTGACACACTGGAGGGATGGGATACCATCCAGAGGGACCTGGACAAGCTTGAGAAGTGGGCCTGTGTGAACCTCATGAGGGTCAACAAGGCCAAGTGCAAGGTCGTGCACCTGGGTCAGGGCAACCCCCAGTATCAATACAGGCTGTGGGGATAAAGGGATTGAGAGCAGCCCTGCCGAGAAGGACTTGGGGGTACTGGTGAAGGAAAAGCTAGACATGAGCCGAAAATATGCGCTTGCTGCGCAGGCGGCCAGCTGCATCCTGGGCTGCATCAAAAGGAGCGTGGCCAGCAGGTCGAGGGAGATGATTCTGCCCCTCTACTCTGCTCTAGTGAGACCCCATCTGGACTACCGTGCCCAGGTCCAAGGTCCTCAGCACAGGAAAGACATGGACCTGTTGGAGCAGGTCCAGAGCAGGGCAACAAAAATGATGAGAGGTATGGAACACCTCTCCTATGAGGACAGGCTGAGACTTGGGGTTGTTCAGCCTGGAGAAGGCCCCAGGAAGACCTTATGGCAGCCTTCCAGTACCTAAAGGGGGCTTATATGAAAGATGGAGACAAACTTTTTAGCAGGGCCTGTTGCAATAGGACAAGGGATAATGGCTTTAAACTAAAAGAGGGTAGATTTAGACTAGATAGAAGGAAGAAATTTTTTACTCTGAGGGTGGTGAGACACTGGAACAGGTTGCCCACAGAGGTGGTGGATGCCCCATCCCTGAAAACATTCAAGGTCAGGTTGGACGGGGCTCTGAGCAACCTGATCTAGTTGAAGATGTCCCTGCTTATTGCGGGAGGCTGAACTACATGGCCTTTAAAGGTTCCTTCCAACCCAAACTATTCTATGATTCTATGACACTAACCATTATGATTACAGAGTTTTTTAAAAGGGGTAATGCAAAATGTACAGATTTTAAGTACACGAAGTATACAGACTAAACAGAAAAAAGTAAACTCGACTTAAAATTAAAAAAACCTGTTAAGTGAACTTTAATATAAAATAATGAGACACTTCAATGAAAAGGGGGTGTTCTTCCACCTACACCAAAAATCCTCGCCTAAAGCATGATACTGAACTTCTTTTCTTCTTAAATTAAACTCATGCTGATCACTTTCAAATTACTGTAACAAAGGAACGCTTTGCTTTTACTTTGCATTTTTAGCAAATTGAGGTATAATAAAAAGCGGGGGATAAGTAGCAGCATTACAGTAATCATAACTTACCAATATGGATGTAGCCATGTTTATATAATCTGTTAAGAACCAATGTTAAAATGAGTCCAATGTTCCGGGAATTATAATAAGTTAGGTAGATAATCCATCCACAAGACAATATTGTCGCTGTTGAAAGATTAAAATGAATTAAAATATTTTTAAAAGTATGCTGACCTAGATAAAAGCCTTACCTATTAAGACTATAAAGCACAACAGTGTTCTTCCTACTTCCCCAAAAAATTGAAACTGATGGGACACTTTAATGGGTGTTTTCAGACAGATGGTGTGAGAAGGGAGTGAAGAGATGGGGGGGGAGGGAAAGAAGGGGAAACGGAAAGTTAGAAAAATATAGATCCTTTAGTGCTTTTCCATTCCCCAATATAAAAACACCTGTCCTCCAGAGGACCTGCGAAAGGCACCACATATTTCATTACATCCCTTATCATCCAAGAAGTTGAATTTCATAGATAAAATTGTAACACGCATTATCCTACACGGTCATTTATTTTAAAACACCCAAAAAAAACACCGCCACAAAAGTCACGCTACATTCCTTCTCCACCCTTCTCCAAACCGTGAACTGTAACTTAAATTTCTAGTCTGTCATATCTTAGCACGGGAAACAACATTGTCACATCTGAAACCATTTCCTAAGTTACTGTATCCAGACAGAAATGTACCAGTCCTTGGGTTGGCAGAAATCCGTCAACAGTTCAAGCATGGAATTTGATAGGAAAAAAAGAAAATAGCAATCCAATGAGAAACATGTTTAAAAAAAAAAAAAATTAGGTCTTCTAATCCCCAAAGTAAATTTCACTTTAGTTGATTAAGAACTAGTAACCTATTTCTAACTACAAGGGTTCTCAAATCTTCCAGAAGGACAAACCCAAAACAAATGGGACTGCCAGAGAACGGACTAGTTCTAACTTCCTTTATTGAAGTTTCATCCAAAGCAGAGTAGGAAAGAAAGCAATTCTTGTATTCGAGGTATCTCCACTCATTATACTAACTGAACTTTGTAAAAGAAGTTTTTCATTTATGTATACAATTCATACTGAAAAACTCAGATTTATTGTGCCTTTGATGGGAAATCTGAAGTGCAGAAAGGCAAACGGGTATGACGCCTTCATTCTGTAGAGAGTTCAGATGATTACTCAAAAACAAAAAAACCCCAAACTAAACCAACAAACAAACCACAAAAAAATTACAAAAACAACCTGTCCTTTTACTGCCCCTTAATTTTTTTGCAGTGGGATGTTCCACTGCTTTGTAACAATGCCTGTGCTTTGCTGAAAGATGAGAAGGTAGAAGACAAAGACTTCCATGACTGTCTTTTCCTTACTGGAAAATGGACCCAGTGTGGCCAAAATTCAAGTAGCTCATACACTCAGGCAGGTAAGCTGCTTGACATGTGAAACAAACCAAATCTGTGTGGGTGATTACACAGGAACAAGGCAGGAAGGGTTAAAGCTATAACCCAGGGAAGAAACTGCTCTTCGCACTCAGTGATGGCACACTCCAAGGACAGCGTGTACCTCCCCTCGCTTTCAGATCAGTAAGCTACTCACTGCGGGTCCTCTATAAATGTAGGGACAAAGGTGGAATGACTCACACTCAAAGGGTCTCACTCCAGTAATAAAACTTAACTTCAGATTAAAGTTCAGCTACTCACTTAACTTCTAGATACCTAAAGCCGAGAAGGTACCCTCTCAAGGTGACATATACTGAGAAAAATCAGCAAACTAGTGCAGTTTCCAGGCACCATGGTCCTAATCCACTGCCTTTACCACTAGTCTCACCCCTACAACAAATTGTAGCCTTTTCTTTTCCCTCGCCAAATTTAGTCTCTGCTATTAAGTGACAGATCCCATAAACTCTACTCATCTCATTATTATTTTCTTGATTTTAAAAGCCTCTTCACTGAAACTACATTTTGGAAATTATATTTGGAAAGTTTTACTGTATGTGATTTTTAGAAAGTACTCTAGAATTGAGCAACAGCTATTTGAGGAGTATGTTCATTTCTAGAACGCATCACCTCTTTTACTGGGATCAATAGTTAGCTGCTTCAGGATTCAGGAGAAGAAACTGCTGACGTCTTGTTTTATTCTCTTATAACAGGATGCCATAGGTCAGCAGGTGAAAGCAAAGGAAGAATGGCTGGTTGAAACTGGGTCAGTTAATAAATATTGCTTTAATATGTTTCTATCCAAACCTCATAATAACAGGAGGCTATCCAGCTTTTTCTGTTGTGTTATTGTTTCTAGAATACCAGCTGGTTTCTTACAATTGAAGAGATCAGCAGCTCCCCAAAACTGCATAATTGTATATAGCTCATTCTGCACATAGGAAAAGGGACTGTGTTATTTCTTGAAGTTCCACTCACCCTTCTGTGAAACGGAAATTTGTAAATTTAATATATTCATGCAAATAAGAAAACTAAGCAAAGTTTTTGGTTTAAATTATAGCCGTTACATGGAATGGCTTATATCCTATGTACTTTTCAAGTAGAATTACTAATAGTTTGCTCTAAGAATCCAGTGCAAAGAGGGAAAATTCTGCAGGCTGCAATTTGACACTTTTATTCTTTGGTGAAAGACCTGAACATCTCTAAGTCTCAATTCAAAGCTTTCGGAGACAAATTTTTCAGATCTGTTCTGCACCTGTTCCACATTTTACCATGAGCAACTATCAGCACGGTGACTTCCCTTATTGCCACCTTGATTACACTTAGAATTTTATGTTGAGTACGAACTTTCTACGTCAACATATTAAAAGTGAAATAAATAATATTCAGAAAGTACCCTCGGCTAATTGGCCTATGTTCTTTTCATTCAGTTTGGCCTACTGAAAAATAATTCCAGTACATCAATAGCTAACAGACAAGCTGTAACTTCATAGAAGTCAAAAAATAAAGTTATTTTTCCTGTGCTGCCCCTCATTCCAGGTCTAAGAATCAAGGCTGAAAAGCACGTTTTAACTAGCTTTGGAAAAGTCCGAATTCATTATACACTTCTAGCACTCTCATCTGGACCTGAATATAACTTAAATTTTTATTTTGCTGTCCCTGACCTACCTGTTCATAGACTCAGAAAATAAAAATACCTACACACAAGTATAAAAAATAGCTCTAGTGTTACAAAAAAATTAGCATACCTAAATCAGGCAGATTTACAAAAACAGCCCATAACCAAGTACATGATGGTTTGGCTTAAAGGCTTATTGTGGCACACAATTTATTCTAGACGTTATGTCATTAAACACAATAGTCTTTAGATCACTATTCAAACTATACTATATTAAATGGCAGATATGTACATATTGGTATAACAAAGTTATTGTATCTGCCTGCCACGTGCTACAATGCTAATCCTTTGTTACGGTATTACAGTTAATCACCAGCTTACTCTGGTGTTAGAAAAAACTTCTTTCATGGAGAGAAGTTCTCACTGAGTTATTTTGCAGAGTCACAGTTGTACAGCATTGTCCTTTGCACACTGGGCTTACCTCCCAAGTGTTGCAGCGTGGTTAGTATTGGAAACGGTTCTGTATTTTTTTCTTTCTGAATTATGTAAGTAGCATTGCCATACCTCACTAAACAGCTGTATGACAAATAGAAATCTATTTTCAATGTTTTGATGTAATTCGGTAAGAAATTTGGTATTGGTATGCCAGCATTTAGAGAAGCAGGTTTAAAAGTGCATACAAAAAAAACATTTAACCAAAACAGAATACTTACCTACTAATAGCCAAACAACATTGGAGTCATGTTCTGTTAGGAAGTCTTCCAATTGCGTGATACTTGGGACAAAACTATCATTTTTTCGTTGATCCATTGCTAAACTGTTTTTGCATCAGCACCTATAGAACTGAAGGCAAAAAAAACCTATCAAAACCAAAATGAATAACAAGCACAGTACAGTTTGGAGAAAACTGAGTATGTACCATGTTAAATAATCTCTTAACAGTCTGTTTCACACAAATATGAATTTACTTCTTTTATTCCTTCAATAACATCTTCATGATTCTTGGCTACCCTTTCTTCTGCTCTAGAGCTCCAGAAACACTTCCACTCATCTCTGCTGAAACAGAGTTTCCAGGCACGTGCTTCTCTAAAACAGATTACAGATCAACATAATGCCAGAATATGCTCTCCAAATTTAGTACCCTGAATGCCCTGTTCAGCATATAACAGCAAATAAATTTATAAAACTGCTGTACCATAACAGTACGTCAAAAGGTAACTGAACATACAAGTAAAAATGAGTCTGTATTAAGCCTTCTAACAATCAAAAATTGAGTATGAGACAATAAGAGACTGAACCCTCTGCCCTCACAGAAGGAAACTCCGAAGTGGACACTTTCAGGAGCTATGGAAAATTCCCAAAACCTCCTAATCGACTGTGTCCTTTAATTCTCTTGCTTTAGGATGGATTTGCATCATTGTATGAAAAAGTGACTACACAGCGTCTCTGTTACAGAGAGCAGAAAACCAGTCCTTCTGATATTACACACTTATTCAAACCACCCATAAATCATCTTGCAACTGGGTTATATTAATTAAGTGTGATTAACAGGGAGTAGCTCAACTCAGTAATATATGTAATTACACAGCAGTATTTTACTTGCGTTAGTTTCTTTGAAGTCTTCTCCCTTGGACGTTATCTGTCAAGCTTTCTTACAGGAAGACAAGCATTAATTCTGCCTTTTTTGTTTGTTTGGTTTTTTTTGGTTTTTTTTGTTTTTACACCACCATCTAGCTCCTGGTAGCCTGTCTTCCTATCAGTATTCAACCGTCAGAGAAAAATGAGAAAAATTAGTAGACTTTATTTCCTTTCTTAATGAAGTCTTCGATGCTCTCCACCAAGAGCTCTAGAACATAAAACTAAGTAACGTTCAGAAGACCTTTGTTTTTGAGCAGCATAATGTCTTTGGAATAGTCAATATTTAGAAGTGTTAGCAATAAAACTAACAATTTATCCAGTTTTTCCTGTAATATCCATACTACCTCTCACTACTATAACTTGAAAGCAAAACGTGGAATAAGTAAAAAAAAACCTGTCTTTAATGCACTTGTTCCTCCCCTACATTTGGGTAAATACAGTACCTTGAACTAAGAGCCTATATTTTGAACTAAAATACAAGTAGAGTCCCAAGAATAAGTCCTAACAATTTGTTTGCTACCCCTTCTCTAAGAAGAAATAAAATGGGGAGGAAAAAACATGAAAGCAATAAGCAGAAACAAACAAACAAAAATCTCAACACCAAAACACCAGACTGCTTCCAGTAGCGATGATCAAGAAGCTACTAACTTAGCTCCCCTACAAAGAGGAATAATAAGCATCACACACACACACTTTAAAAAAAGAAGCCCTTGTTTTAGAAAGAACGTTACAACAGCAAATTAAATCACATAATGGCACTGTGATCTGCTTTAAGACATTCACAGTACCTTAATAAAAAACCCACATGTCAACTTGTATTACAAAGTAGATGATGCCTCTGCGGGCAGCCTCTAAGAGCCTTTAACCCATGAATGACAGGGTAACTGGAGAAACCAAAATCAACACTTTCAGCATAAAGGAAGAAACAACTTTGGTTTTTTCCCCTTCTTACCAAGGGACAACAGGGTCACTCTTTTGCAAGCAAGACCGCCGTAGAAGTGCTGTTAACTGATGAGGACTATCAATCACTTCAACAAACACCGCTATTTAATCCCTCAAGAAAGCAACCTGTAGATTTTTGCTAAGAAATTATCACCCAATGTTATGTGATACTGAGGCAGGACGTTAAATATCATTATGCTCTGAATACGACTATGGCAAGCCAACTCAGAGACCGCAAGTCATGGGATCCTGACAGTTACTTATTAAAAAAAAAAAAAAAACACCATGTTCATCATTTTTGGCACCACTATCCATAACCATAAACTGGATATCCTTGGAAGTTTTCTGGAATACATTCGCTACCCACATGCAAATAAACACAGGAATCCCCCATCAATTGTGATGTGTCCATACATCATTTTGGAGCTCCACAGCTGAACCTTTAACACTCTGCCCCACTGATGGGCACCCTTCACCCTTGATTGAGTCACCTGAGGAAGAGGATGATGGCAATAAAAGTATAAACACCCAGAAACAGGCAGCAGCAACACCTGCACTAGATGTGGGCTCTCAATATGAGTCTCAAAGGAAGCAAGTGCTTAATCCGTTTAAATTATGAAGCAATTTTGGCCATATGAATTAGTGTAATAGAAAGGGCATGCATGTAGAGACTTAAGTTGTACGCACTGTTTATTATGTCCTTCTACATTTATACAGCATGGAGGATGGAAAGGCAGGGTCTGGATCATCATGATCGTTAAGAGGAAGAGATGCAGTCTTTTCAGGACCGATATTAGCTACTTTCAGTAACCAGCATTTCTTTCTGTTGCCAGTCCTGCACCTATCTACCTTCATCTTCCATGCCCTACATACTGTACCCATAGATTTAAATCGTGCATACCTCTCAGCTGCCTGCACTCATCCCGTCCCTGTTACATTTATTCCTATGGGCAAAACTACTTTGCAATCGGACAAAACGTTAAATGTTACACTCTCCAGGAACACTGACCCATCGGTTCATGAGCCTGTAACTTACATTCATGTTGCTACTCCATTTTTCTGAAGTAACAGTAAGTATGCTTTCCAAATCTTATGAGACAGCCCTTGGAAGGATGAGACCTAAGTCTGGGTGGGAAACACACTCCTACCAGCCCTGCTAATATAAGAAACAAAACACACCAAAAAGGAAGAGAAACCCAAATCTTCATATTTACCTCTCTGCACCTATTTACAGCCTTTTCTCAGGGTCTCTACCGTTTTGTGAGGAGCTCAGTTAACATGCGGGAACATAGTTTGAAACTGTAACAAGTGTTTCAGTTTATCTGTTGCCCCCCCCACCCACCCTTTTAGGCGTTTTTTT